>SJYC01073354.1:0-10502 GCA_006408675.1 Madoqua kirkii
AAAGCTTTTGCACAATGGAGGAAACTATAAGGAAAATGAAAAGACAGCCTTCAGAATGGGAGAAAATAATAGCAAATGAAGCAACTGACAAAGAATCAATCTCAAAAATATACAAGCAACTCCTGCAGCTCAATTACAAAAAATAATAATAATAAATGGCCCAATCAAAAAATGGGCCAAAGAACTAAACAGACATTTCTCTAAAGAAGACGTACGGATGGCTAACAAACACATGAAAAGATGCTCAACATCACTCATTATCTGAGAATTGCAAATCAAAACCACAATGAGGTACCATTTCACACCAGTCAGAATGGCTGCGATCCAAAAGTCTATGAGCACGAAATGCTGGAGAGGGTGTGGAGAAAAGGGATCCCTATTACACCGTTGGTGGAAATGCAAACTAGCATAGCCACTATGGAGAACAATGTGGAGAACTCTTAAAAAATTGGAAATAGAACTGCCATACGACCCAGTAATCCCACTGCTGGGCATACACAACGAAGAAACCAGAATAGAAAGAGACGCGTGTATCCCAGTGTTCATCACAGTACTGTTTACAATAGTCAAGACATGGAAGCAACCTAGATGTCCATCAGCAAACGAATGGATAAGAAAGCAGTGGTACATATACACAATGGAGTATTACTCAGCCATGAAAAAGAATACATTTACACCAATACAGTATACTAATGCATATATATGTAATTTAGTAAGATGGTAATGATAACCCTGTATGCAAGACAGCAAAAGAGACACAGATGTATAGAACCATCTTTTGGACTCTGTGGGAGAGGGAGAGGGTGGGATGATTTGGGAGAATGGCATTGAAACATGTATAATATCATATGTGATGTAAATCACCAGTCCAGGTTTGATGCATGATACAGGATGCTAGGGACTGTTGCACTGGGATAACCCAGAGCGATGGTATGGGGACGGAGGTGGGAAGGGGGTTCAGGATGGGGAACAAGTGTACATCCGTGGCAGATTCATGTTGATGTATGGCAAAACCAATACAATATTGTAAAATAATTAGCCTCTAGTTACAATAAATAAATTTATATTTTAAAAAAAAGTGAGAGGAGAGGTAAAATAAATAAATAAAATGTAAAAAAGGAATACAGTGCTGTGATGTCATATATACAGTTCTGTGATGTCATAAAGAGTGGATGTGATGTCATATATACTGCATATGATGTAATATACATGTGAGGCCCAGATTTTCAATGACTTTTTCAAGCCACCCAGGTTTCAGGAGACTTTATATTCATGTAAATCAAAGCCTGCGCATTTCTAATGCAGTGGCTGCCTGGTTGACTGAGGGAAGGCTTTCAAATGCAGAGAGGTGTAGTCAGGCTCCCAGCTTGGAAAGAGCCAACTTTTGTCTGTTTAAGAGACTCCAGGCTTCTTGAGGGCAGGATATGAGCGCATGGTGGTGCCTGTTATTAGGTTCCTCTTTTCAGCATCCCATCCCTCATATTTGGGACCGTTGCTGATGGAAACCACTTTGTTGCTGGAAGGCAATGGGTGTCCCTATTGCTTTTGGAGGCTCCAAGCCCTGCCACCTCAAGCCCTTCCTAAGCAGGTCCCCTGGCAGCAACACTGACTGACACCTCAAATGCTCTCCCGATCCAGCCATTAGCCCTGTACAGAGACCCCAAGGCTTTTGTCCCTCATCTGCCTGAGCTCTCCTGGGGCACTGGAAAGCCCACAGTGGCCTTAGCTGCGAGGGCCTGGGACACCCAGGGACTGTGCATCCCTGAAGTCTTGTCCAGGGCTCCAAGGTGGCCACTGGAGTGTGCTCCACAGCACACAGGCAGCACCCCCAGAGTTTGAGAAAGTGGCCGGGCAACCCAACCCCAGAATTACCACCCTGGCACCCTGGGCAGGGGCTGGATCTCTTCCTCAACAGACAGTGGGGGCTGAACATGAAGGGGAGTCACAGGTCCTGGCAGGATGCTGGTGAGAATGGGCTTGGGGCTTCTGGGTATGGGGTGGGGGTGTGCTGTGGGGGTAGGGCACCTGCCTGTGCATGGCAGAGGGGAGGGGAGGGCAGCTCCAGCCCCAGAAGGTCAGGTGCTGGTGAGAGGGGGATGGGTTCCCAAGTAGGCTGGTAGGCACGAGAGGTGTCTCCAGTGTTCTGGGGTCAACATAGGATCAGGGGCACTCAACATTCAGCACTGGGAAAGGGAGGCTGGGAGGGCTCCTGGCTGGGGCATCCTGAAGGAGAGGGCTCTCAGCTGCCGGGTTGCAGATGATGGTGACAGGGGCTCCAGTGCTATGGTGGGGTCAGGTGTGTCAGCCTAGGTGAAAAGGGCCCCCTCGTTGCAGAGGTAAGGGATGCAAGGGGAGCACTCTAAGTCACTGAGGTGGGAAGTGGGAGATGGAGAGCATGAGCTGGCTAAAGAGGAGCTCCAGGCTGCCACTTTCTTTCAGGGCAGTGGGGTGGGCTGTCTGATGCCAATGTCCCCCTTGCCATCTGTATTCACAGGTCATAGTGTACAAACTGTGAGTCTTTGCTCCTCTGTTGCATTGTGTACCCTCCCCCTAGGTCCAGGCCATGGCACTGGGGAAACTGGTGCAGGTGGATGGGAGTGAATGCTGAGCACTCTATGCTCCTCCTGGGCATCCCAGACAACTGAGAGGACCAGGAATTCAAGGAGGCCATGCAGTCTACCCTGGGGCCCCTGTGCAGGTACTGGGAGCTGGGCAAGGTCTTCAAAAAGGAGCTGGGGTGAAAGATTGCTTTTGTCGAGTTTGCTGAGTTTTTAAGCTGAAGCTTGAGACCCTTGACAAATACCAGGCAAGAGGGGCCCCTGGGATGTTGTCTGCCTGCCTCAAGACCCTGATGCTGAGTCACAGGATAGGCCCAATTTCCCTGCACATCCCCAGAGCTTAGCAGTGGCTGAGGGGTCAGGTGAGACAGGAGCCCCAGGTAAGGAAGAAGGTGCACATGAAGTAGAAGCTGAAGAGGAAGGGACTGCAGGTGAGGCAGGAGGTACAGATGAGGCAGGAGGTAGAGGTGAGGCAGGAGATACAGATGAGGCAGAAGGTAGAGGTGAGGCAGGAGGTACAGAGCCCCTGGGGGCCCCTGCCTAGATGGGCGGGGCTTCCCTGGTGATCCCAGGAAGTCCTGGCTGGGAGCCAGAGGGTCTTATTCAGGCAGGAGACCAGGAGTCTGAGGAGCCCCCCTCATGCCCATCCCAGAGGAGCCAGGAAATGAGGAAGGAGCTGTGGAGATGAGCCCCCAAGGGTTATCTTCCAGTCAATAGGCTCAGCAGGTCCCAGGCCCCTGGCCTAGAAGCAGAGAAAGGCCAGGTCAGGCAGCCTCCTGGCCCCACGTTAGGGGCCATGTCATGGAGCCTGAGCCTCCCCACCCCCCTCCAAGAGGGGACCTTTATTCAGAATCCCCTAGGACGGGCTGCTTCCTGTCCTGGAAAGTCCAGATGTGTCCCTATAAGCCCCTTAATGACCAGGTCTCAAGGAACACCTCCTTGCCCCAGTCCCCTCTCCCCTCTCCATGAACACACACCCCTGAGCAGTCATTCACTCTCCCCCAACCCCCCAGAGAGCCCTAAGGTGCCTGTGAACCCAGGCCAGATGTCCCCACCTACCCACTCAACCACCCCTGGGCCCTGCCACGAGCCCTGAGCTTTAGCAATAGCCAAGGCCCTGCCCACTGTGGTCCTCAGCTCAGCGTGTGCTGCCCCATTACAGATTCAGGCCCAGTTCTGCTTGGTCTCCTGGAGATGTGCACATGTTCTTCTCTGAGCAGTTCTCCCCACCATGGTGCATAGACACCCTAGCCCACTCCCAGGAACCAGTGGGAATGAGGGGACGGACAAGGGCTTGGCCAGTGCCCACCCTGGGACCTCAGGAAGGAAGATTTGCATCGAGGCTTTCCAGTGGGGTTTTGGGAGGCCCCCAGGACCTGTGCTCTGCTGGGCCACCCTGTGCTTCCTCAGGACTCCACGTCCTCTACTTGGTGCAGCGTGCCCTGCTGTATGACTGTCCTGTGCCCACCATAGGCCATGTGGGCCCAAGTGGGAGGGGCTGCCCTGGGGTGATAGGGCATTGCCAGCTCCCACCATCCTGGCAAGATACTGCCCATGAAGCCCTCAGGAAATGAGAGTGTAGGGGGAGTGAGGGCACCTCGTTAGGGACCCTGGGAGGAGAGGGGCTGGGACCATGATCTCCAGTGGACATTAGAAGTTCTCTGTGTTGTCATTCTCTATCTTCAATGGTTTCAGTTAGTGCTGCTCTTCAGTAAAATTTCCTGAAAGTTTCAGCAGAGTCTCATCTCTGCTCTGGACACTTGAGGGGAGGGGCTGCCAGGGGTGGCGGTGCAGTGGCCTGGTACTCTGAGTTGGCACTGTGTTGCAGTCCCAGCAGGATCCAAGACGGTCTGTGTGGCTCCCTGGACTGGATGGAGCTGGGCAACACGGACTTGTGGGCAGGGACTGTGGCTGATCGGGTCCCCAGGAACCTCGGGGAGCACCCAGGAATTAGTGGATTAGATGTGGAGGAGGGCAGGGTCAGCAGGTAGGATGCCATGCTCTAGTATCCCTGGAAGCTCTGTGGCGGCCACTCGCTCCCAGCCTTTCTCTGGTTTGGGGAGAGTTTGAAAAGAGAAATGTGCACTTTCCCTCACTGGCTCTTCTTCCTTTGCCTGTTCAGTGGGAGCACCCTCTCCTTACCCAATGGCCCAACTTCCCCTGCACCCCCACACCCACTGGTTCCTTTACCTAGGGCCAGTAGGCAAGGTTCAAAAGCAGACATTCTGGAGACACTTCCCAAAACCTGGCAGAGGGACCCACACCTCCTGGCTGCTGGGGGCCCCCAGAGTTGTACACCTGACATTCCTCCCTGGTCAGGCTGCAGTCCTGCACCAGGAGCTGGCTCTGCTGTCAGATTTTCCCCATTTGGGATGTAGCCCTTCTCAAGGCCACCATCCTGCTCCAGAGCCCATCCTCCTCCTTGAGCTGGAGTAGGCCCTGCCCCCAGATTCTGAGCCAGCTGTCTCTGGGCTTGGTCGAGAGTCCTTACCATGAGTTCTTGGCCTGATAGCACCTCGGGTGCCCAGCTTCTTCCTCAGCTACCCACCTGGGCTCAAACTCATGGCTCCCATTCTCACAATAGAAAGCCATATCTCCCTATCCTCTAGCACCTGGTCCCCATCACAAAAATGGAAGATTAGCACCTAAGCAGATTGCTTCCCTATGCCAGAGTATGTATGACTGGGGCCAATTTCTCTCATCAGAGCTGCCAGCCAGCCCAGATTACCACTGAGAACCCTGTGACCCAGGGCTCTGCCCCAGGACACATTGTGCTGCTGAGGACTGGACACTGACCCTGTCCCTGAGGCCAGATCCAGGTGTCCTACTGCAAGCCCACCTGGGCATTGTAATAGGGTGATCCCCTCTCTGTATGCCCACCACACTATGCTTCTGAGCACTGCTCACCACAGTGCCATCCTTGGCACTCCCACAAGGCAGCCTGAGAGCCATGATCCCACCTGGTTAAATAAGGGACGGCAGAAACCTGGTACTAATGGCCCTGCACCACTACTAGGTGCTGAAGGATTTAGAGCCTGGGAGAAGAGTCAGCCCCACCCCCAAGAGCTTGCATCTCTGAGCACCGACTCTGCACCAGGACATGGGCTGACCCCTTGGGCCCACAGTCACTGTTTGAGTCCTCAGAGGAGCCCTGGGGGGGGGGAGGAGGTGGGCACTGTTAGGACCATTCTGCTCCTGTTGAGGACAGGAGGGTTTAGAGACTTGTCCAAAGTGCCCCAGCTCCTCCTCAGAGGCACAAGGATTCCAGGCCAGGCCCACACATCACATGGCTCAGGCCCTGGAAACATAGCCACAGGACTGGCTGGAGGCAGAAATGCAGTTGAGGGCTGTGGGGCACCTTGTTAGTGGTGATAAAGGGGTGGTGGCCCCTGGCCTTCTGCTCCTGCCTGCTCCCAGGCAAGGCCCTGTTGTGGCCAGCCACATGCCTCCAGCCAGTCTTGATGCTGCCTCTTCCAGGGCAGGTGCTGGGTGTCTCTCCAGAATCCTCTGGGCTCTCAGCCCTCCCATCCTCAGAATGCTTTTGTGTGTCTCCTTTTGCTCTGTACTCTGTGCACATTACCGAGGTGGCTGTCAGGGAGGGTGAGCTGTTTCACACAAGACTGCCCCATGCAAGTGTGAGGACAAGCAAGGAAGGCCAGGTCCTGCAGAAAATGGAAAATGGGAAGGAAAAGAGCAGCAGAGGGCTCAGCTGGAACCGAGACAGGCATTCAGTTCACCTACCTGAGCCCCTGCTCTGGACAGCACAGTGCATGTCAGCTGGGGGCCTCTAGATATGGGCTGTGACCCCTGATCCTGACCTTGAGGGTCCCATGCCCCCCCTGGCCTACTATCTCAGGCTGCAGCTGCCCTCAGGCCACAAGATGTAGGGACCAGTGCCTGGGCTCTGTGGAAGCCAAGGGTGAGGTGGTGTGGGTGTGCCCTGCACAGCAGGCAGGGAAGACTGGGACCCCCACCTGCACCCCACCCATCTCGGAAGTCAGGCTCCACAGTAGAGGCCAAGGAAGGGGTGAAGAAGGGGTCTGGCATAGTCTTGAGTTGAAGGGGCCTGGGACCAGTGAGGATGGGGTAAGGTGAGGCTTTGCAAGAAGGTGGCAGTTGAGGGAGGGAGTTCCCCCTGCTGGGCTGAACTTGACTGAGGGGATGCTTCTGATCACAGAATCCTGGGCCCTGTGGGGCCCTTCCTGGTTCAGGATTGGTCCCAAGAGGAGGCCTGGGGAAGGCTCCGATTGGCAACAGGGCCTCGGGTTGAACAGGGCCAAACCACTGCCCAAATGTGCCCTCCAGACCCTGTGCACCTGCCAGGTTATGGGTGGCTGCCCTCTGCTGCAGCACCCGTGTGGTTTGAAACAAGTTGCTCCCATTCCCCTCAGCTGAATTTGATGTTCCTATAACTGTGCCTCCTTGACCCAGAGTCAAGTACACACCCTGTCCTTGGACGCCCTCAGCATTGCACAGGCTCCAGGGCACTTCCCCACCCCTGCCACCCAAGATTCTCATGTGCATGTCTGATGGCTCATGACAATTCTTCCATCTCCTAGGTCTCCAAGGGGTGCATCTCTAAGCTGGGCACAGGGCTCAGGGGTGCAGGAGGGCAGGGTCTATCCCTAAGGTCACAGAGAAGAGAGCTAGGCCCAGGGGCATCCTCTAGGCAGCCCCTGTCACTCCTTGGAAGGGCCCTCCATCCTTCCCCATATAGACCACATTCCTCTTTCTCCAATTATTTCTCTTCACCCTGTGGGACTCACCCCTTCCTCCAGGGTCCTTGCTCTGCAAGCAGGACCCAATCCTGTCCCTTCACCCACACTGTCTGCCTTTGCTGTAGCCTCAGATGCAGTGACTCCCACCCATGACTCATAACCTGGGGTTGGGGTGGGATTGGGAAGGAAAAGAGCAGCAGAGGGCTCAGCTGGAACCGAGACAGGCATTCAGTTCACCTACCTGAGCCCCTGCTCTGGACAGCACAGTGCATGTCAGCTGGGGGCCTCTAGATATGGGCTGTGACCCCTGATCCTGACCTTGAGGGTCCCATGCCCCCCCTGGCCTACTATCTCAGGCTGCAGCTGCCCTCAGGCCACAAGATGTAGGGACCAGTGCCTGGGCTCTGTGGAAGCCAAGGGTGAGGTGGTGTGGGTGTGCCCTGCACAGCAGGCAGGGAAGACTGGGACCCCCACCTGCACCCCACCCATCTCGGAAGTCAGGCTCCACAGTAGAGGCCAAGGAAGGGGTGAAGAAGGGGTCTGGCATAGTCTTGAGTTGAAGGGGCCTGGGACCAGTGAGGATGGGGTAAGGTGAGGCTTTGCAAGAAGGTGGCAGTTGAGGGAGGGAGTTCCCCCTGCTGGGCTGAACTTGACTGAGGGGATGCTTCTGATCACAGAATCCTGGGCCCTGTGGGGCCCTTCCTGGTTCAGGATTGGTCCCAAGAGGAGGCCTGGGGAAGGCTCCGATTGGCAACAGGGCCTCGGGTTGAACAGGGCCAAACCACTGCCCAAATGTGCCCTCCAGACCCTGTGCACCTGCCAGGTTATGGGTGGCTGCCCTCTGCTGCAGCACCCGTGTGGTTTGAAACAAGTTGCTCCCATTCCCCTCAGCTGAATTTGATGTTCCTATAACTGTGCCTCCTTGACCCAGAGTCAAGTACACACCCTGTCCTTGGACGCCCTCAGCATTGCACAGGCTCCAGGGCACTTCCCCACCCCTGCCACCCAAGATTCTCATGTGCATGTCTGATGGCTCATGACAATTCTTCCATCTCCTAGGTCTCCAAGGGGTGCATCTCTAAGCTGGGCACAGGGCTCAGGGGTGCAGGAGGGCAGGGTCTATCCCTAAGGTCACAGAGAAGAGAGCTAGGCCCAGGGGCATCCTCTAGGCAGCCCCTGTCACTCCTTGGAAGGGCCCTCCATCCTTCCCCATATAGACCACATTCCTCTTTCTCCAATTATTTCTCTTCACCCTGTGGGACTCACCCCTTCCTCCAGGGTCCTTGCTCTGCAAGCAGGACCCAATCCTGTCCCTTCACCCACACTGTCTGCCTTTGCTGTAGCCTCAGATGCAGTGACTCCCACCCATGACTCATAACCTGGGGTTGGGGTGGGACAAGGGAAGGGAGACACTTCACAGAGAAGACAGAGGACTTGAATTGTGTTTCACAGCACAACCACTAAGAAAATAACTCCAAAATATAGTAAAAGAAATGAGAAAGTTTAACATAGTACATTAGAACTGATTTATTTAAGACAAAAGAAGGCATAATGGAGGAACAATGGAATAAAAATGACATAAGACATATAGCATGACTCCCCTTGTAGCTCAGCTGGTAAAATATCCACATGCAATGCGGGAGACCTGAGTTCAGTCTCTGGGTTGAGAAGATCCCCTAGAGAAGGGAACGGCTAGCCACTTCAGTATTCTGGCCTAGAGAATTCCACGGACTGTATAGTCCATGAGTCACAAAGAGTCAGACATGACTGAGCAACTTTCACTATGACATATTGAGAAGAAAGGCAGATATAATCCTGTGTTATCAGGAATTACATTAAATGTTACTGTTCAGTTGCTATGTTGTGTCCAACTCAACTGATTAAAGATGCTCAACATCATTTGTTTTTCAGTTCAGTTCAGTCGCTCACTCATGTCCAACTCTGCGACCCCATGAATTGCAGCATCCCAGAGAAAGGAGTCTTAAAAGAGAAGTTTCCAAACACCAGGAAACACTCCCACCAGTGGGTCGGTGGGGAGTTTTGGAATCTCAGAGAGCATCATAACTGGGAGGATAAATAAATAATTAAATAAAACCCACAGATTTGCGCCTAACGGCAACTCCCAGCGCTCACAGCTGCCACCAGCAAGCGGGGGCTGAACAGAGAGATGTGGGCTGCATTGCTTAGGGTAAGGACTGGACCTCAATGCCCTGAGGTCAATCTGAGAGAACTAATGTGAAATAGCAACCCAAACTGTGGGATAGCCAGAGAAAGAAAGAGAGAGAGAGAAAGACACAGAGAGAGAGAACTGCCCCACGAAAAGCCCTAACCTAAGGCACTGCCAGGCCTGCTACCAGAATAAAGGACTGAGAGAATGCTAGAGCAGAGCTAGCAGGCTACAGACCAGCCCATCCCCCGCAGGAGACAGGCAGGCAGGGGGCAGCCAGAGCCGGAAAGGGGCCATCTCAGCCCTGGAGAGGCATCCCCTACCAAACTGCAAGCAAGCTCCATTGCTAACCAAGACTTCTTGGAATCCTGGACAGTTGACATCAGCCGGGAGGGTCACAGCCAGAGATCAGCTCCCCAGAAGAAACACATGGCAGACCTCAGAAGGCGCACCTGCTGCACACCAGAAAACTGAGCAGCTGGGATGGGGAGGCGATAAGGTGCATCCCCAACCTGGGGCAGATTGCATTCACCAAGCACGTGATCGCCTGAGCTGCTCAGACCTGGGAAGAGCAGAAAAGGCAGGCCCAACCGAGTCTGCACCTTTGGGAAGTACCTGAGAACCTAAACCTGAGCAGCTTAGACCTGGGAAGTGAATGCAACCCAGGGCTCACCTCAGACAGTTCCCCGACAGAACAACCTAGAGCCTGAGAAGTGTAGACTGGAAAAGCCCACGTGCCGTGAGCATGGGAAAACTCAGTGCGGCCGAGACACTGCAAGCACTCGCCACACAGCCAGTGATATTTGTTAGCAGTGTTCCTCCCTCCCCACAGTACGAAGGAACAAGTGAGCCTAAATAAGTGACCACATTCGCCCCGTTGTGTCAGGGCAGAAATGAGACACTGAAGAGACCAGCAAACCAAAGCTAAAATAAACAGAGGGAACCACTTTGGAATTGACAGGTGGAACACATTAAAACCCTGTAGTTAGCAGCAACTAAATTGGAAGGGGCCTCTAGATCTGGAGAAGTCTAAGCCGGATCAAGGAACTATCTGAACTG
>SJYC01073356.1:0-35056 GCA_006408675.1 Madoqua kirkii
ATTCCAAAGCCAAATTTTCCTGTTACTCCAGGTGTTTCTTGACTTCCTACTTTTGCATTGCAGTCCCTTATAATGAAAAGGACATCTTTTGGGGGTGTTAATTCTAAAAGGTCTTACAGTTCTTCATAGAACTGTTCAACTTCAACTCCTTCAGTGTTACTGGTTGGGGCATCGACTTGGATTACTGCGATATTGAATGGTTTGCCTTGGAGACGAACAGAGATCTTTCTGTCCTTTTTGAGATTGCGTCCAAGTGCTGCACTTCAGACTCTTTTGTTGACCATGATGGCTACTCCATTTCTTCTAAGAGATTCCTGTCCGCAGTAGTAGATAAAATGGTCTTCTGAGTTAAATTCACTCACTCCAGTCCATTTTAGTTTGCTGATTCCTAGAATGTCGACATCCACTATTGCCATATCTTGTTTTACCACCTCCAATTTTCCTTGATTCATGGACCTAACATTCCAGGTTCCTGTGCAATATTGCTCTTTACAGCACTGGGCCTTATTTCTATCACCAGTCACATCCACAACTGGTTGTTTTTCTTTTGGCTCCATCCTTTTCATTCTTTCTGGAGTGTTTTCTCCATTGATCTCCAGTAGCATATTGGGCACCTACTGACCTGGGGAGTTCCTCTTTCAGAATTCTATCATTTTGCCTTTTCATACTGTTCATGGGGTTCTCAAGGCAAGAATAACTAAGTGGCTTGTCATTCGCTTCTCCAGTGGACCCCATTCTGTCAGACCTCTCCACCATGACTCGCCTGTCTTGGGTTGTCCCATGGGCATGGCTTAGTTTCATTGAGCTAGACAAGGCTGTGGTCCTAGTGTGATTAGGTTGACTAGCTTTCTGTGATTGTGCTTTCAATGTGTCTGCCCTCTGATGCCCTCTTGCAACACTTACCATCTTACTTGGGTTTCTCTTACCTTCAATATGGCTATATTAGATACTGCTATTTCCCATACTGTAATTGGAGAAGAAGCCAAAAGACAACTAGAGAAATTACTTGCTTATGAAAATGCAAATCAGGAATATAAAAAAGCTATAGCTCCAATTCATGAGACAGGGACTATTATTGATTATTTTAAGGCTTGCCCCAATCTAGGATTAGAAACTCAAACGATGCAAATGCTAGCTGAAACAGTGGCTGCTGCCTTAAGAAAGGGAAAGAGATAGGGAAAGAGTTAGAACAAAGAACATTATGCAAAGGATTTACTTATAAAAACTTTACTTATACTCCTGTTCGTTGGGACAAATGTCAAACCAAATCAAGAATATCAATGTTTGTGGCTAATCATACAATTGTTGATTGAGGACCCCATGGTATGTGGTTATCTGACTGCGCAGATTATATTAACAACACTGTGCGTGATATAGGTCACTGACACTATGATGGAACATTACTATGACAAAGAACTTGAGTGGCTTGACGGTGGATTAGCCCCACCTCATCCTAGGATTGCCCTTGATAAACAGAGTGGGCCTGAACAATGGGATATTTGGAAACTTGCTGCGAACACCAGAGCACAGAAAAACTTGGAACTTGGACTGGACACTTCATAGGGACCAGTCATGGCCATAGTAAATATTTCTTTTGCTATAATCAGTCATATTTTATACAGGCCTGTGTCCCACTTCCTTTTGTTATAGCCATAGAAAATTTACAATTTAATGAGATTTTTACGTTCTGTAACTTGTATTAATTGCAAACTATATACGTATTTTAACTCTTCTATTTATTTAAGCTACTCAGTTTTGTGTTCAGTTCAGTCACTCATTTGTGTCCGACTCTTTGCGACCCCATGAATTGCAGCAAGCCAGGCCTCCCTGTTACTCCTGTTCAATAATAGTGCCTACAACTGGAAACAAATCAAATTTCATTTGCAAAATATATATGATAATGCCTCTCTGAATATACAATTACTACATAAGAAAATCTTTAAAGCTGTTTCTAAAAATCTGCTCTCTTCCCCTAATTTGGAAACTTCAGCTGAACAAATTATCCAGGCTAGACCCACGAGGATAGTTTCAAAGTATTACCCACAGTATCGGGTCTAGAACTGTAACTTTGGTGGTTCTCTTGATAATTATATTTGTTGTTTACCAGCGCCTTTCTATAAGGTTGGCTAATACTAACCAAACTCATTTGGTCAAGACCTTTTTAAAAAATATAATAAAATAGGAGGAATTGTCAGGAAGCATATGACAGGAGGCTTCCTGTGTGCTGTTTTGGATCTGTCAGGAATTCTCTGTTCCTTGTTAATTCCTGAATACTCAGGAATTAAGGGAGAGGCAAGCCTCTCTGGGGGCTGAGGGATCCAGGCATTTCCTTCGTTAGTTTTTCTATACGGTGATAAGTATCCTCTTCCTTCTTGTGAACCATACGGTAAAAGTGATTATTTATAACTCTCTTTAATACGGATCACCTGTTTTGTAAGTCTGGAATTTTAATGTTTATATTTGCTGAGAATAACTACCTTGTAAGACAGTATATATGCCCACACCATGTTGATTAAAACATCTTTGCTCCATCAGAGCTTTGATCCTCGTGTCTTTCTCTTTTTCTTCCTTTCTCCCTCTTTCTTTCTCTCTACCTCTCTCTCTTTTTCAGGCTGATCACCTGGAGCGCAGAGGCTCTCTGAGTTCACTTTCCTGCCCGGGCTACTAAGACCCTCTTAAGAAGGTGCCCTGCGCCTTCACCCCATCGAGGGGGCGCCTGAGGCCTTCGTGAACAGAGCAAGCCCCATGCAAGGGCTTTGTTGGCTTTCTGCATAAACCAGGGAATATCAGCCTCTTTCTCTCTCCTTTACTTTCTTATCAGTTGGCTCTAGACCACCAGGTTCCGGTCCATTAAAGGACCTCAACAATAATTCTTTGTGGTTGTTGGATGGCGGAGGTTGCCTTGGACCTTGTAGGGTGATGAGCAGATCTCTAGTCTCACTTGATGTCATAAATTTGTGACAATCAAAATGTCTCCAGAATGTGAGGACCACAGATCTAGGCAGCTAGATCTGTACTTAATCTAACAACAAAAATGATTTCCTTTTCTGCAATATTTTGATTTTCCTCCACTAAGGAAAAGAAAACTAAACACATACACAAGAGTTAATTTCTGCATTATTTGGGGTTTTGATATTTTCTATTAAGAAAAAAAATCTATAAATTAATAAATACACAAGAGTTACTAACTTAAAAGTATTTGTAGTTTAAAAGAGAAAGGGTCTTTGGAGGCAGAAATTCGAGGCCTAGAGTTGAGAGGCTGTTTTCAGTGACACTGTCAGGGAGTGCGATGGAGGTAAGACACTATTCATATTAACCATGAAAAATACTTATTCCTCAGAAAAAAATGAAACTACTGGAGAATAATTTCCAGACTCCACAGAAGTGATTGTGTGAAAGTACACATCTGTGATGGTGAATTTATGTGTCAGTTTGACAGGATCATGGGATGGCATCCAAACATTTGGTCAGACTGTTTTCTGGGTGTTCCTATAAGGTTAACATTTGAATTCATTTGAATTAGAGGAATGAGTAAAGCAAATTGCCCTCTCTAATGCAAATGGACCTCAGTCAGTCAACTAAGGACCTGAATAGGACAAAAAAGCTGAGTTAGAGGGAACTTAGCCTGCCTGGCTGATTAAACTGGGCTACTGGCCTTCTCCTGTCCTCGGGCTGGAAATTATATGATGGACCAGCCTTTCCTGATTCTCAGGGTTTCAGATGCAGACTCTGTGACTAACTACCAGTTCTCTGGTATTGGGTCTCCAGCTGGCTCTTCTCTGCCTTCATAATCACATGAACCAGTTCCTTATGATCAATCTCTTTCTGTCTCTCTCTCTTAAGATGAATGGAAGACTTTCAAGCAAGTCACAACTTTTCTAAGCATCATATTCCAAGGCTCAGCACTATGTAGCACTTGGGACATTTCTTTGTCCACTACAGGGTCCTCCTGTTGCCATTCTCAACTCCTGAAAGCCATTAACAAGGACGTTCTCTCTGGTCAGACCTCCATCAGTGTCGTTGGAGCCCTCTTTTTGCTGAGGCCTCTCTTTGGTCCCCATCTTTTTATTTATTTATTTATTTTTAATGGAAGGATAATTGCTTTACAGAATTTCATCGTTTACTGTTAAACCTTAGCAGGAATCAGCCATAGGTATACATATATCCATATCTTTGTCTGAGTCAAGTTGTAGCAAAGAATCCTGCTAAGTCAGTTTATAGATCATCCTTGTTATCACTGATAGCCAATCAAGCTCTTTTCCTCTTTATATCCTTTATCTAATCAAGTTGCTCTTCCCTTCCCCACCCTTGATGCCTAACCACCTTTCTCTTGGTAATTTTATATCCACTTCCTCACCCAGGCCTATGTCCATAAATCCCCATGTGGTCCTCTTATATATGAGTTGATCTCTTCTCTCCATTGTAATAGCCTCTATTCATTATTAAATAGTCTTGAAAAAGTCTTCCTTGCTATTTTTAATGTGTCTGGTGCAATTTTTATTTCATTTAACACCACAGTGCAATGACAGCTCCAGTAAATAAAATTTTCAGTAGACAGATTAAACCTAGATTCTCAGACATTTTTTCAATTTGAATCAAAGTATAATTTAGATTTTTAAAAACGCTTTATATGAACCATGTAACAGTTACCTAGGCATGTTTTAAAGCTGCAACCTTCTATCAGGAATTGGTCTGTGTGTAGGGAATAGAAA
The DNA here is from genome assembly GCA_006408675.1 of Madoqua kirkii. Classification (NCBI taxonomy): domain Eukaryota; kingdom Metazoa; phylum Chordata; class Mammalia; order Artiodactyla; family Bovidae; genus Madoqua; species Madoqua kirkii. The sequence goes on from SJYC01073356.1 coordinate 4,713, forward strand.
CTAATTTTATAGCTAATCAAATAGACATAAACCCATTGATGAAATTTTCTTTCATGAGGTTCAAAGACCAATATTATAGGTTGAAGAATTATGCTTTCTTAAAAGATATACTTTATCTTCTGAACTATCCAGGCTCTCGCTTCTTGCCATTCATTCAGACTTAGTTGAGATATAAGAGGAGCTATGAACAAGAGAGGGAGGAAATTAGTCCTGATACTGGCCTCGACACTCACTGTTTTACCTCGGACAAAGCACCTTTCTGTTTTGTGCTTTAGGTGTGTTGTATAGTTTTGTAACTCACAGCTAGAGATCTATACTTAGCAGTGAGTTAAACTTTGTCTTTAACAATTATTAGCTGTGTGACCTTGGGCGAGTTCCATAACCTCTGTGTTTAAATGTATCTTTCTTGTATGGAATGAAGATTATAATAATGCTCATCTCTTAGGATTTGGGGAAGATTAAATCAGATGGTAAATATAAAGCTCTTAGTACAGTAGCTGGAAAAATATCAATAAGTATTATGGATGTATGGAAGAAATGTTGGGTTAGATGATCTTGAAGACTCCATTCTCTAAATCTCTATGAATTTCATAAGTTATATAGGAGTTTAAAACAGGTTATTTGTCTCCATTCAGTCAAGGTCAGAGTTAAGAATTCAGTTCAGTTCAGTTGCTCAGTCATGTCCAACTCTTTGAAACCCCATAAATCGCAGCACGCCAGGCCTCCCTGTCCATCACCAACTCCTGGAGTTCACTCAGACTCACGTCCATCGAGTCAGTGGTGCCATCCAGCCATCTCATCCTCTGTTGTCCCTTCTCCTCCTGCCTCCAATCCCTCTAAGCAGCAGAGTCTTTTTCCAGTGAATCAACTCTTCACATGAGGTGGCCAAAGTACTGGAGTTTCAGCTTCACCATCATTCCCTCCAAAGAAATCCCAGGACCGATCTCCTTCAAAATAGACTGGTTGGATCTCTTTGCAGTCCAAGGGACTCTGAAGAGTCTTCTCCAACACCACAGTTCAAAAGCATCAATTATTCAGTGCTCAGCTTTCTTCACAGTCCAAGACTCACATCCATACATGACCACTGGGAAAACCATAGCCTTGACTAGATGGACCTTTGTTGGCAAAGTAATGTCTCTGGTTTTCAATATGCTATCTAGGTTGGTCATAACTTTCTTTCCAAAGAGTAAGAGTCTTTTAATTTCATGGCTGCAATCACCATCTGCAGTGATTTTGGATGCTGTAAAGAGCAATTTTGCATAGGAACCTGGAATTTTAGGTCCATGAATCAAGGCGAATTGAAAGTGGTCAAACAGGAGATGGCAAGAGTGAGCGTCAACATTCTAGGAATCAGTGAACTAAAATGGACTGGAATGGGTAGATTTAACTCAGATGACCATTATATCTACTACTGTGGGCAGGAATCCCTTAGAAGAAATGGAGTAGCCATCATGGTTAACAAGAGTCCAAAATGCAGTACTTGGATGTAATCTCAAAAATAACAGAATGATCTCTGTTTGTTTCCAAGACAAACCATTAAATATCACAGTAATCCAAGTCTATGCCCCAACCAGTAATGCTGAAGAAACTGAAGTTGAACAGTTGTATGAAGACCTACAAGACCATTTAGAACTAACACCCAAAAAAGATGTCCTTTTCATTGTAGGGGACTGGAATACAAAAGTAGGAAGTCAAGAGTTAAGAATATAAGTGAAAAAGATAAATATAAATTTTCTTTCAATCAGTTAATTTGAATAACCGTAGATTCAGTAGGTTAAGGATAAGGAGTTATTTGTTATTCATTCTGTGTTTTTATTTTTAAAATACTTATTATTTATTTGACTTATCTCAGGTCTCAGTTATGGCATGTAGGATCTTTAGTTGTGACATGTGAATTCTCAGTTGTGGCATGAGAGATCTAGTTCCCTGATCAGGTGTTGAATGTGGTCTTCCTGTATTGGGGGCATGGAATCTCAGCCACTGAACCACCAGGGAAGTCCCCATTCTCTGTGTCTTTAGATTGAGCTCAATGTCTGCTACTTGACACGTATTTAGTATTTGCTGGGGTGGGGCACTGAGTAGAATATAGATGGACAACAATGAATAAATTTCTAGTCCTACTTCTTGCCTTTGGCTCCTGGCCCTTTCATTTATTTGTTTGTATTAATTGCAGCTCAGTTATCCTTGTCAAGTCTTAGTTATCCCATCTGTCAAATGGGGATTATTTTAAGATTTGTTTGATGAAGATGTCAAGTACATGGCCCAGGATCTGCCTCTTAGTAAGTGTCCAATAAAATAGCCACATATGATATAAACTTGATGCTGAGTTTTGGGGATGCAGCTAAATATCCTTGTCTACATGTACTGGAAATAGTGTAACAGTTAATACCCCAGTGGCTTTTCTCCTTGTTACTCATCTCCAAGATTGGTGTTTATACTACAGTGACCACATTAATTGGAGCCTTGGTCCCATCTTCTCATTTGGAAAGCCAAAAATCAGACATTTAATTCCCTAGATGAAGACAGGCTGAAGGGCTTCAGAAGCAATTAATATGCATGGCTGTTCCTTAGCAGCCTGATACCTTGTAGTTCTGCTGACTGCCATATCAAAATATTGATTAATCTTTTATGTAATAGAGAAACAGTCTTTAATACATATTTGTGCCTTCATTATTCATGAAACCGTAGCAGTTGGTGATAGCATCTTGTTTATGTGGTGGAAATGGCTACAAAACAAAAACAAAAGGCCTGACACAGTTCTTGGTGTAGCACTTGCTCAAATCACCTTACATTTGAAAGCTGTCAATGAGTTTACAGTTCCTAAAAGCTGTAAACAAAATAAAATGGTGTTCAACAATATATCTTCGTGAAACAAATGTTCCCATTCCTATGTGTCATTTTCCCACACTTATTATAGCCCTTCCTAGGTGTCAGACCATGTCCTAAGAATGTTACAAATCATATATTGACTTATTTAATCCTTATGTCATCACTCAGATATAGATACTGTCATTATGTCCGTTTTATAGACAAGGAAACTGAGCCACGGGGAGATTAGGTAACATGCCCAAGGTCACATGACTAATCATCTTACAGCCAGAACTTGAACGCAGGCATCAGACTCCATGCACTTGAATTTTGTGTCTGCTGTCTTGTCTGTATTAATGATCTAATAAAAAGTCAATGGAGAGGTGATATTTGGGGATGACATGAAACTGAGAGGCTTTTTGATGAAGTAAGAGTCTCACTTGGAATCAGGGTAGTGATGTGGGGAACCACAGATTCTGCAGTCAGATAGTTCTAGGTTCAAGCTCACTGTACTGCTTACTGGATGCGTGTCCTTGACCCCTCATTTCACTCCCTGTGGCAGTGCTATACCTCCCACCCGTGGTGGGGCCAGGGCCTCATAGAGATTGACGTGTACTGCTGGGCCCCCTGATTTGGGATTGACCATGTAACTTGCTGGCCATGAGAAGCAAGTACTCCAGGTGGCCCTGGGTCTCATCAGTGCCCTGCCTAGTAGGAGTGGAGCCAGCCCAGCTACAACGTGTAGGTGTATGAGGGAGACGTAAATACTTACCATGGTATGTCTCACTCACACTTTGTGCTTGCTTGTCCATTTCCCTGAGTGTAAAGTGAGGCTGTCAGATTTTGTCAGCTGTAAAGGGGGAATACAATATCTCCCTCTTAGAGAAGCTGTGGGAACTTACTGACATAAGAGTACAGATGAATGTTATAAGGGTCAGTATTAAACTTCAGTGTTTATAAAGGGAAGTATGAAATTATGATATGCAATATGTTACTATAATATTCAAATAAGCAAAATTTACCCAAGCTCCATTAAGATCTAGTTTCAAAATATTTTTTCTACTAACAATATGTTCTTATCTATGCATTAACATGAAGTTCTTAATATATAAGTAATTTCATGTATTTGAAGTGAAGGAAGTGCTTTTCTTTTAGAATGGGCTTTTTATTTTATTTTAACCAGCTCAATCTAAACATTTTAGCCTACTAAATTCATATGTATATTTTTTCACAGTGTGTGTATTTCTCATGTGTCATTTGGCTATATGCAACAATTTCTAGGCTAGGTTAGTTAAAACTTTCAAACATTGACACAACTGGAAAATATTTCCAAAGTATAACATATGCATTTCTAATGTAGAGTCTAAATATGGTTTAATGATTTAAAAGGATAAAAAGAGAGGAAATAGATTATTTAGATGAACTGAACCCTTGCTTAGCTTGCACTTTCCACATATTTAAAAAATGAGGTCTCAAGCCAAGGAGAGAGAATGGAAAAATTTTGCATCTTTTTGCAATGAATCCTGTGGGGTGTTTAAAAACAGATGTATAGGGAAGAAAATGTGATCTGTTGCTTTTTTCTGCACTAATTTTAATGGATATCATCCAAGGGTAATTCTTCCACTCTACATTAATTATAAAATGCTGATGAGTCTTTCATGTCATAATTAGTATGCTTTAGCTTGTTTTTATCTCTTACCTCTTTGGTCAAAATCTGGTCCATTGACTTTTTTTTTTTTTTTCAATGAGTTAACTGCAACTTTAATTAGTCTGTAATTAGAGCAGTGCTATTGGGACCTATTCTACAAACAAATCACATATATTGTAGCAAGATGGAGGATTGCCAGCATATTGATAATGGTGTGCTGAGAAGCCAGGTCTTTGATGGGCAGTGTTGGCCAGTTTCTATGGCATAAATATTTCCACTGTGGCTGATGTCAAGCTACCCATCCTTTGACAGCTTCCTCTCAAAATTCTAAATAGGTAATAATAAACTTCTATAAGCAAGTTCAAGCCAGCACACAAACAGCTAACTCTTACATACTGGACAGTTATGTTGGAATAATGATACTTGTTAATTATCCTGCAGTACCTTCATTCAACTGCAACTCATCCATTAAGAGAGAAGCTTTATGAAAGACTGTTAAGGACCCTTTAGAACAGTGATTATAATCACTTAAGTCATAGACTACTTTGAAGAGCAAATCAAAGCTATAAATTTTCTCTACAAGATAAAAGAGTACACTCTAAGAATTATGACTGTGATTTTTAGGAGATTCTTGTACCTTCTGAAACTTTTCCATGGGTCTCAAATTAATAATCGCTGCTATCTCTTTGGGCCAAACTAATTTGGCAAGCAACATTCTGAATATCTTTGCTTCTGTTCACTAAGTTTGTAAATCACTAGAGAGCTCAAAAATCACTATGTCATTGCAGTAGAGTTGAATTGCCAATACTTTGTTAATTGTGTTTACTATCTGGCCTCTTCTATCATTATCCTAAAATTCAGGGATCACAAGGAACTCAGGAGATGATGAGGTGCACTATTGAGTAACACTGAACAATTTAAGTTTTAGTTTCTCCTTTTATTCTACTAATTTTGTGTCAACTATTATATAAGGTAACTCTAGGACTTCAACTTTCATTGAAGGAAATATTCCTTATATTATAGGAAATATAAACCTCCTGTATGTATACTTGTGTGTATGTATGTATGTCTCTATAGACCAAACCTTAACACATTTCCCTCCTTTAATGTTGCTGCCACTGCTGCTAAGTCACTTCAGTCATGTCCAACTCTGTGCAACCCCATAGACAGCAGCCCACTAAGCTCCACCATCCCTGGGATTCTCCAGGTAAGAACACTGGAGTGGATTGCCATTGCCTTCTCCAATGCATGAACGTGAAAAGTGAAAGTGAAGTCACTCAGTTGTGTCCGACTCTTAGCGACCCCATGGACTGCAGCCTTCCAGGCTCCTCTGTCCATGGGATTTTCCAGGCAAGAGTACTGGAGTGGGGTGCCATTGCCTTGTTATGCTTAGTTAAACCTATCGCTCTCTGACTTGATCAAACACTGTTTTTTTATATATAGTCCCACATGCTTATATTTGGATTTTGTGGCACACTTCCCAATTAGATTTAAACAATTGTGTAATGATTTTCAAAAATAATCATTTATTCTACTAGATAAATAATTTAAAGTTCAGGTGATGCCACAATGCACATTACCTAATAGGTTCTGAAAATTTGTTGAATGAATTAATAATCATTTTTTGATTTTTATATCTTTAGGAGAAGAAAGGAAAATGAGGATTTTAAAAAAGAGACTAAAGTTTTAATCAAGCAATCAGATTACTAGCTTTAGTTTTAGTACTGTTTCTTTTGGAGTAGATGTTAAAGACAGTAATTGTACTAGACCTTCAAAAGTCAAGAAAGAAACTCAATAGTCCATTTTTTGAGGTTTTTCTTTTGTTGAGTCTTTTCAGCTTAATCCCTAAATGTCCAGAGAAGTTTTGCTCACCAACATAAACCATCACTAAGAATTCAGATTCATTAAAGTTGGCTTATAATTAACTAAGAGATTTAAAAAGTATATTGAATTGCTTTGAAGATGAGTGTTCAGTTAGAAAATAATGTCAGAGACCAATATCTTTATTTATTAGTAGAATGGTCCTTCAACTTGGGGAAAATTCAGACTAAAAGCTGGAGCTTGCATGTTTCAGCATCAGTAAGGCCTGGGGCAGAGAAGAGTCTTCTCACACTGCAGACACAGCAGACATACCATTATAATCACAGCTGATTAAATGGCCAACTGAAGGTCAGATGTCCCTGTCAGAAACAGAATCTTGGTCTTTGAGTTCTTTAACATGGTTTCCTGTGGAGCCATTTTTTGGCTCAGTATGTTGGAATGTGAGGTTAACTTATTTACTACGTATTTATTGTGATTGATATATTGTCAGGACTCCAGTAACAGCAAAAAGGAACATAGGATACTTCAGTCTTTGACAAATTTACATTCTAGCCAAGCAAGAATATAAATCATGGAAATACAAAGCAGGCTGAAGGAAAAGCTTAAGATATATAAACGGATAGAAAAGTCAGATTTTACTCCTATTTGAATAAATCAAGCAAGGCTTCATGGAAGAGGTACCACAATGAGCTAGATATTGGAAGAATGGGTAGGATCACATCTGATGAAGATTGGAGGTATAGAGAGCATTCTGTAAGCAAACAAATTACACAGCAAGTAATTGAACTTGAGTAGAAATGTATAGTAGTTGTGACGATGCAATGGCGGCCACTAGAGGAGGGATCAGGGCTATAGAGGCAATGAAGGGCTGAGTAGGAAAAGTCGTGAGTCTGAGACCAGTAGTTATCACTTGACCTGTCCTTTTTATGAGACAGTAGACATACTTCTATTTATGACACAAGTTAATAGAAATCCAGGTCTAGACCAAATGATGAAAACAAAGAAGTAGTGTAGGCTGACTCTTTGGACCTTCCACCATATTCTCTTTCTTCCCATTCTTCTCCAAGTGGAACTTGTATCTGATTTCATCCCTGGTGAGGAATGACTGATGATGACTTGGGGATCATTAATAGAATGGTGGGAATAATAATTCTGAAGATCATTCTTATGTTATCAGGACTCTTTAAGTCAAAGGCTTCAGGACTCCGAGGAATCACATTGTAATTGAACAGTATGAAGCAGGGTAGACAGATTGCTGTGGAAGAACTGGCCCGGGCCCCTCAAATTACATTAGCAGCGTCTCCATGTCTCCCTCTGTGGCTCATGGGGACCACTGGCTGTAAGGATGGCAGCCTGACTCAGAGTGTGAACAGCAAGACAAATCATTCCCAGTCCTGAGAATGACTCAGTGCATAGGTGCTCTGACTTGTTAGTCATGCTCTTTCCATGAACCAGTGAAGGACATGAAGCAGTTAAGGAATGGAAAGCTAACTGAAAATCAAGAGGTTCTGGGTTTTAAATCAAGATTTAAGTAGCAGTTTTCACATTTGTGGGGAAAAAACTCAAATTGGATATGTAAGTTCCAAAAGTCATTTTACCTCCTTAATATCATATAAGAAGGCATAAACTATGGGACATCCCCTTACCCCTCCAGAGCACAGAAGCACACAGGGATGTCAACTCTTTGAGAGTTCCTTTCTGGGTGCCTGTCTAGTACACAGGGCTGTGGGAAGGTGCGAGCTGAGGGCGGACAGCTGACAGTGGAACTGGGGACCTGCATCCTCAGTCAGCTCCACCAGGTGACATTCTGTCAGGAAGATGTTCCGCTGCACAGATGGCCCTGGTGAGTGGTTATGGGCGTGTTGCTGTTGGCAGGAAGGAGGGATCACGGTCCGGAATGCTGCTTGGAAGCGGTGAGAGAGAAGGTTGTAGATAATGGGGTTGACTGCTGAGCTCAGGTAGAAGAAGACACCTGGAATGCAGAGGATTAAGAGACAGGCTGAGGAAAAACTGAGGGGCAGGCACCACATGGAGAAGCAGAAATATTTAATAAAGGTCTCACGTCCCTTTGATTGCCTCTTTTGGAAGTGATAATATATACAAGACTCTAATTGAGAATACAAAATACTCTGAACAGATCTACCACCTGTGTACTTCAGGAACCAAACCTAGAGAGATTAAAGAGTCTTGGAAAAATTTAAGCTGGCATGGGATCTCTCTGAGATGTTCAGCAACTTTCTTTGATCCCCACTTGTTTAATTAAAGAACATGTTCCCATAACATTAACGTGAGATGCTTAAGTATCAGAGGAAAGAGATGTTTTTATCTTATGCTTCAATCTATCATTTGAAACTGCAAGTAATGAAGGAATAGTAAATCAATAAAGGCATAATCTCTGTTAAGACTCCTTATGATGCCAAATAGCTCTTCAAAGAAGCATTCCCCAATGTCCTTTTCCTGCCAGTTCCTTCCCCTTGATGGCTCTTCCCACCTTATTTCAAACCCTAATGAATTCTTGTATTGTTTTCCATTTGTTTTCTCCACCAAATGCCTTACACACTGCAAATTTTCTAGTTGATACACACTTTTCATTTATTACCATACCCCTTTTTATTTCCTCAAGGTCCACGGGAGCCTGAAGAATCAGAGGACTAAAGTTTCTGATCTTGGCCATTGCTTACTCTGTGACCCTGGACAGAACTGGCACTTCAATTTCTTGTTCTTTTAAAATGGAGATGATAATACCACTTTAACCCACCTCCCTGGATTATTGTGAGGATAAAGTTGAGGTACTGTCCACAGAAGGGTTGAGAATAAGAATATAAAACAAGTGATAGATGCTATCCTCAACACACTCATTGCCATTCTCATTTATATAGTTCAGGACACATAGAGAGCCATTTGCCTGTGGACAGAACTGGGCACAGAGGAATGCTGTTTAGATGCAAAGTGCTGTCTGACTCTTTTGTGACTGTATGGACTACAGCCCGCCAGTCTTCCTGTCTATGGGATTTCCAGGCAAAAATACTGGAATGGGTTGCCATGCCCTCTGCCATAGGATCTTCCTGACGCAGAGATCTAACCCAAGTTTCCTGCATTGCAGGGAACTGTTTACCATGACTCATCTGAATATGCTATCTAGGTTGGTCATAACTTTTCTTCCAAGGAGTAAGCATCTTTTAATTTCATGGCTGCAGTCACCATCTGCAGTGATTTTGGAGCCCCACAAAATAAAGTTGGACACTGTTTCCACTGTTTCCCCATCTATTTCCCATGAAGTGATAGGACCAGATGTCATGATCTTCATTTTCTGAATGTTGAGCTTTAAGCCAACTGTTTTGCTCTCCTCTTTCACTGTCATCAAGAGGCTTTTTAGCTCCTCTTCACTTTCTGCCATAAGAGTGTGTCATCTGCATATCTGAGGTTATTGATATTTCTCCCGGCAATCTTGATTCCAGCTTGTGTTTCTTCCAGTCCAGCGTTCTTCATGATGTACTCTGCATATAAGTTAAATAAGCAGGGTGACAATGTACAGCCTTGACGTACTCCTTTTCCAATTTGGAACCAGTCTGTTGTTCCATGTCCAGTTCTAACTGTTGCTTCCTGACCTGCATAAAGATTTCTCAAGAGGCAGGTCAGGTGGTCTGGTATTCCCATCTCTTTCAGAATTTTCCATAGTTTATTGTGCTCCACACAGTCAAAGGCTTTGGTATAGTTAATAAAGCAGAAATAGATGTTTTTCTGGAACTGTCTTGCTTTTTCCATGATCCAGTGGATGTTGACAATTTGATCTCTGGTTCTTTTACCTTTTCTAAAACCAGCTTGAACATCAGGGAGTTCATGGTTCACGTATTGCTGAAGCCTAGATAGCATATTCAAAAGCAGAGACATTACTTTGCCAACTAAGGTCCATCTAGTCAAGGCTATGGTTTTTCCTGTGGTCATGTATGGATGTGAGAGTTGGACTGTGAAGAAGGCTGAGTGCCGAAGAATTGATGCTTTTGAACTGTGGTGTTGGAGAACACTCTTGAGAGTCCCTTGGACTGCAAGGAGATCCAAACAGTCCATTCTGAAGGAGATCAGCCCTGGGATTTCTTTGGAAGGAATGATGCTAAAGCTGAAACTCCAGTACTTTGGCCACCTCATGCGAAGTGTTGACTCATTGGAAAAGACTTTGATGCTGGGAAGGATTGGAGGCAGGAGGAGAAGGGGACAACTGAGGATGAGATGGCTGGATGGCATCACTGACTCGATGGACGTGAGTCTGAGTGAACTCCGGGAGATGGTGATGGACAGGGAGGCCTGGCGTGCTGCGATTCATGGGGTTGCAGAGTCAGACATGACTGAGCGACTGAACTGAACTGAGCCATCTAGGAAACCCAGGGAGGAATGTCTGCGGACCTGTTGAGGAGGGGCACATTTCTGTACACTGTTACTTTATTCAAGAAATACTGATTGAACTTTTATTACATGACTTTGAAGCACACTGAAAAGTAGTGGATTTAGACTTTGTTCTCCAAGGATTTACAATAGTATTACAGAGATAAGATTTATGCCTGATTTCAGTAATTAACAAGAGTATAATACCTAACAGTATCTGTTAAGAAAAGAGGAAAATATGTGATACTAACAGTCATGTTATGGAAATTCACATAAGCACAAGAACTCCAATGATCATGACAAATCACCTTCATAATAATGGCGGTGACTGGACTCGAACCAGACCATGAAATGGGTAGGAGACACTGGGGAAGGAAGGAGGGGGTCTCAAGAAAGGAGTGGAAGAGAGGTAGAAGGCACAGCATGCACCAGTGTACTAAGATGGGAACAATTATTGTGCAAGAATAATGCAGGACATGCAGAAACCCCTAATTCACCAACTTGGAAAGTATATGGTTTATGAATTTAAAATACTATAATCTGAGGGTTGGAAACCAAGTTGGGGGCATTTTGGGCATAGCATTTTAAGAGGTTTAGATATCATCTGGTTGGTAGGGTTGGGGAGGGAAAAATTATATCTTAATAGGAAAATGTTATTGTGTTGTAAATGCCACAACCTGGGAATCTTAAAATGGTTGTCTTGATGCCTCTGGAGAAGTGTAATCAACTAGTGAAGCCTCATGTGATCTTGTGTTTTTTCCAGTTTTTTTTAAAGAATCATTTATCTTATTTAAAATGCTTTTTAATTGAAGTATAGTTGATTTGCAATGTTGTGCTGTGTTGGTTTCAGGTATACAGTGAAGCAAATAAATTATGCATATCTATATATCCTTTTTGAAAAAATTCTATTCACATATACACCTATGCTGCTGCTGCTTCTGCTGTCGCTCAGTCGTGTCCAACTCTGTGCAACCCCATAGACAGCTACCCACCAGGATCCCCTGTCCCTGGGATTCTCCAGGCAAGAACACTGGAGTGGGTTGCCATTTCCTTCTCCAGTGCATGAAAGTGAAAAGTGAAAGTGAAGTTGCTCAGTTGTGTCCAACTCCTAGTGACCCCATGGACTGCAGCCCACCAGGCTCCTCCACCCATGGGATTTTCCAGGCAAGAGTACTGGAGTGGGTGCCATTGCCTTCTCCATATACACCTAAACAGAGTATTTAATAGAATCCTTGTGCTACACAGTAGGTCTTTATTAGTTATCTATTATGCATATAGCAGTGTGTATATTATTTAAACACTTCCATTTCTCAGACAAACCACAAAGATCAGAGCTATAAACATTTTTGAGATATTGTCCAGAATAATAAACAGTTTAACACAGAGGAAGGTCCTAATGTCCAGGTATAAGCTGTATACAAGCCCTGCTGAATAAAAAGAAAAAAAATGATGGTAGAAAACAGATAATATATATGGTATTCAGTATGCATATGAATGTTATTGCTCTGTGCATATCTGGACTTTAATTTTTACAAATCTCTCTTACCTTTCCTCCATAATGATGTCTTTGTCTTTGATAAAGAGCTTGTAGAACCAGCCAGTGACTAGCAGAGGTAGAGGGATAAAAGTGGTCTGAACTTAAGGCTAACAGTTACACTGAGAACAAAAGACTTGGTGGGGGGGCATCCTTTGCTCCATTTGAGAGGAGGTAAGGTGAAGTTGCTCAGTCGTGTCCGACTCTTTGCAACCCCATGGACTGTAACCTACTAAGTTTCTCCATCCATGGGATTCTCCAGGCAAGAATACTGGAGTGGATTGCCATTTCCTTCTCCAGGGGATCTTTCCGACCCAGGGATTGAACCCAGGTCTCCTGCACTGGAGGCAGATGCTTTAACCTCTGAGCCCTCAGGGAAGTCCATTTGAGAGGAAGGAACCCTGAACTTGAAGTTAGGTGACTCAAGCCTGAATCTTAAGTTTACTATTTGCCCATTATCTTTGGACAAGTCATTTCTTCTTTGTAAAACTGTTTCTTTAACAATAAAATGCTGATGATAATGTTTACTTTACAAATTTGTGATAGTCATAGAAAGATATACTATAGTTTAAAAAGTTCTTTAATAGCTATTATTTTATTAGCTTCTCACCATCAGCCTGTGGGCTTTCCAAGTGGCACTAGTGGTTAAGAGCCCACCTGTCAATGCAGGAAATGTAAGAGATGCAGTTCCATCCCTAGATCAGGAAGATCCCCTGGAGTAGGAATTGACAACCCACTCTGGTTTTCTTACCTGGAAAATTCCATGGACAGAGGTGCCTGAAAGGCTACAGTACATGGAGTCACAAAGAGTCCGACATGACTGAAGTGAGTTAGCATGCATCAGCCTGTGGTCTGTATAGAACAGGCATTATTGCTATATTATAGTTGAGGAAACTTGGGAAAGAAGGAATACATGTTTTGCTTATAGCTAAGAATATTAAGGGTACTGAGACGCAAATCCAGGCCCTCTGATTCAGCAACCTTTCCATCACTCTCCACCATAGTCTATGATGTCCTTAATGAGCAGCATTAAAGTGGCCTAAATGTAGAACTTAATGCTCCATGAATGCCCTCTGGCTGGCTTTCGGGAGGATGTAACACTTGCTGAAGACAATACCGGGTTTCAGGGACATGGTTGTTTAATAAATAAGAACCAATTAAATCCCGTGGCCATTGGCAGAAAAACCAAAGGAATCAGTTTTTAGACAATTTTCCTGCTGTAATCATCATGTTTAGAGTTGAGGGTTTTCATAAATAGTATCTAAAGTAGTAATATGGTACATTTCTTTTGAGCCAGTAACCTATTTAATCAATATTTAATACCTAATAATATTTAAATATTTAATATTTAAATACAATAAAAATGAAAGGTCTTCATTATATGTATATATGCATGGCAAATCTCCATGATAAATTGGTACATACAGATAGAACCTACTTGCCCTAAGCAAGATGAAAAAGCTGCAACTACCTGAACACTTGTGATGCACCCAAAGGATCTACACTTTTACCTGACACCACATGGATGAGATTGAACACAGCAGCCAGGGGTTCAGTCCACTCCTCCACAAAGCTGAAGAATAGCCGATCAATGTGGAATGGGGCCCAGCAGATAGCAAACACTAAGACCAAAACAACTGGAAAAGGAGGATGAAGGGGAGAATAGAAGGCAGTCAAATCATGAAGACGTATACAGCTCCCTCTGAGTTCCTGCTAGCATTTGCCCTTCATCTTTGCTAAGTTTTACTTCCTAGAGGTCACCAGATCCTACAGAACTTCTACACAGAATATGTAAACATAAGAATGAATTTTATAGGATTGAGAATCAGTTTCCCAAATGGTTGTACAAGATTTCTTATATAATGTAAGTTTCCTTTAAGGTATTAAAATCATATTGAATGTATTCAAAGTTCTGAAAACATTCTACTGTGGAACATAAATTGTTGCCACTAGACTGTTTGAACCACATAAACTGGATATATAAGTATAATGACTATGCTCAAGCAAGTCTGTGTTCTTTGAAGTTATAGATTAATAAACTATGAAGTGCAGTATGAATTTATATTGTTATTCTAGAAAAAAATAGATGCTTTTATAATTTTAACCATTTAAAATTCTGCAAGAAGTCAGGGAAAAGAGAAAGATTGAGCAACCATGATCATACTATAAGCATCTCTGGAATGGAATGGGGATGTGTCTATTATAAATTACTAGGGCACAGAGTTCCTTCAGTTGCTTTATGTTTGTTTTTACTTTTTATTTTTAAATCATTACAAATTCACAGGAAGTTGTACCTTCTAGTTTCTTATTTTCAGTTCTCCAGACAGAGATTGGTGCTACCAGAGTTTCTCTATAGGGCATTTAATCTGCATGAATATAAATATGTATGTTTTTTCTTCTCTCCAGGAGTTGTAAAATACTTTTCCTTCCTTATCTTTTGAGATCTACTACAAAATAATCTTGTAGGGGCTAAAGGAGAGATAGAGATGTAGAGGAAGCAAGATTAGCTCTGCATTGATAACTTTTAAAGCTGGATGATGGGTACTTTGGTGTTCACTTTACAGTTCTCTGAACTCATGAGCACATTTATGTGTTTCATAGTAAACAGTACCTATGTTTCCCACTGGTACTAAACATACTCAGAGTAAGCTGTCTGCCTGCTTTATGTGGTTTCAGGACTGTTTGGAAGATTTTTCTGAATTTACCCTTGAATAAAATGTCCCTAATCTGCTTATTACTGTCTACAATTTCCTCTAGTTAAAAATTTTAATTCCTGTTAAAATTAAACCCTCTGCTTGCAAAAGGCAAAGGGTTCACAGTGTATTTTATCATTATAATTTTAATGTGAGTACACTTCAAGTCTCTTAGTGAAAGATTATGTTCAAAAAGGAAGGGAGAGAAATACTGAAGGGACTAGACTGCTTGATAGAGAAGGTCAGGTGCTAACAGGTGGTAGAAAATTTCCAAGAAGATGATTAGTAGAGCTGAAAGACATATTTTAGTGACCTCACAGGTTTTGTTGTTGTTGTTCAAATATATCACATAGTTGCAGTGAATGTTCATATGCATATTATCCTGGCAGATATTTTTTTCTTCTAAACCTCACATTTTGAGTTGGAAAGTATATCACAAACTTCCTTTCTCTAACTGATCAGTATCTTGTTAGAATACTGCTGGATCTTATATTACTATAAACCTGAACTTGAAGTTAGGTGACTCAAGCCTGAATCTTAAGTTTACTATTTGCCCATTATCTTTGGACAAGTCATTTCTTCTTTGTAAAACTGTTTCTTTAACATAAAATGCTGATGATAATGTTTACTTTACAAATTTGTGATAGTCATAGAAAGATATACTATAGTTTAAAAAGTTCTTTAATAGCTATTATTTTATTAGCTTCTCACCATCAGCCTGTGGGCTTTCCAAGTGGCACTAGTGGTTAAGAGCCCACCTGTCAATGCAGGAAATGTAAGAGATGCAGTTCCATCCCTAGATCAGGAAGATCCCCTGGAGTAGGAATTGACAACCCACTCTGGTTTTCTTACCTGGAAAATTCCATGGACAGAGGTGCCTGAAAGGCTACAGTACATGGAGTCACAAAGAGTCCGACATGACTGAAGTGAGTTAGCATGCATCAGCCTGTGGTCTGTATAGAACAGGCATTATTGCTATATTATAGTTGAGGAAACTTGGGAAAGAAGGAATACATGTTTTGCTTATAGCTAAGAATATTAAGGGTACTGAGACGCAAATCCAGGCCCTCTGATTCAGCAACCTTTCCATCACTCTCCACCATAGTCTATGATGTCCTTAATGAGCAGCATTAAAGTGGCCTAAATGTAGAACTTAATGCTCCATGAATGCCCTCTGGCTGGCTTTCGGGAGGATGTAACACTTGCTGAAGACAATACCGGGTTTCAGGGACATGGTTGTTTAATAAATAAGAACCAATTAAATCCCGTGGCCATTGGCAGAAAAACCAAAGGAATCAGTTTTTAGACAATTTTCCTGCTGTAATCATCATGTTTAGAGTTGAGGGTTTTCATAAATAGTATCTAAAGTAGTAATATGGTACATTTCTTTTGAGCCAGTAACCTATTTAATCAATATTTAATACCTAATAATATTTAAATATTTAATATTTAAATACAATAAAAATGAAAGGTCTTCATTATATGTATATATGCATGGCAAATCTCCATGATAAATTGGTACATACAGATAGAACCTACTTGCCCTAAGCAAGATGAAAAAGCTGCAACTACCTGAACACTTGTGATGCACCCAAAGGATCTACACTTTTACCTGACACCACATGGAGAGATTGAACACAGCAGCCAGGGGTTCAGTCCACTCCTCCACAAAGCTGAAGAATAGCCGATCAATGTGGAATGGGGCCCAGCAGATAGCAAACACTAAGACCAAAACAACTGGAAAAGGAGGATGAAGGGGAGAATAGAAGGCAGTCAAATCATGAAGACGTATACAGCTCCCTCTGAGTTCCTGCTAGCATTTGCCCTTCATCTTTGCTAAGTTTTACTTCCTAGAGGTCACCAGATCCTACAGAACTTCTACACAGAATATGTAAACATAAGAATGAATTTTATAGGATTGAGAATCAGTTTCCCAAATGGTTGTACAAGATTTCTTATATAATGTAAGTTTCCTTTAAGGTATTAAAATCATATTGAATGTATTCAAAGTTCTGAAAACATTCTACTGTGGAACATAAATTGTTGCCACTAGACTGTTTGAACCACATAAACTGGATATATAAGTATAATGACTATGCTCAAGCAAGTCTGTGTTCTTTGAAGTTATAGATTAATAAACTATGAAGTGCAGTATGAATTTATATTGTTATTCTAGAAAAAAATAGATGCTTTTATAATTTTAACCATTTAAAATTCTGCAAGAAGTCAGGGAAAAGAGAAAGATTGAGCAACCATGATCATACTATAAGCATCTCTGGAATGGAATGGGGATGTGTCTATTATAAATTACTAGGGCACAGAGTTCCTTCAGTTGCTTTATGTTTGTTTTTACTTTTTATTTTTAAATCATTACAAATTCACAGGAAGTTGTACCTTCTAGTTTCTTATTTTCAGTTCTCCAGACAGAGATTGGTGCTACCAGAGTTTCTCTATAGGGCATTTAATCTGCATGAATATAAATATGTATGTTTTTTCTTCTCTCCAGGAGTTGTAAAATACTTTTCCTTCCTTATCTTTTGAGATCTACTACAAAATAATCTTGTAGGGGCTAAAGGAGAGATAGAGATGTAGAGGAAGCAAGATTAGCTCTGCATTGATAACTTTTAAAGCTGGATGATGGGTACTTTGGTGTTCACTTTACAGTTCTCTGAACTCATGAGCACATTTATGTGTTTCATAGTAAACAGTACCTATGTTTCCCACTGGTACTAAACATACTCAGAGTAAGCTGTCTGCCTGCTTTATGTGGTTTCAGGACTGTTTGGAAGATTTTTCTGAATTTACCCTTGAATAAAATGTCCCTAATCTGCTTATTACTGTCTACAATTTCCTCTAGTTAAAAATTTTAATTCCTGTTAAAATTAAACCCTCTGCTTGCAAAAGGCAAAGGGTTCACAGTGTATTTTATCATTATAATTTTAATGTGAGTACACTTCAAGTCTCTTAGTGAAAGATTATGTTCAAAAAGGAAGGGAGAGAAATACTGAAGGGACTAGACTGCTTGATAGAGAAGGTCAGGTGCTAACAGGTGGTAGAAAATTTCCAAGAAGATGATTAGTAGAGCTGAAAGACATATTTTAGTGACCTCACAGGTTTTGTTGTTGTTGTTCAAATATATCACATAGTTGCAGTGAATGTTCATATGCATATTATCCTGGCAGATATTTTTTTCTTCTAAACCTCACATTTTGAGTTGGAAAGTATATCACAAACTTCCTTTCTCTAACTGATCAGTATCTTGTTAGAATACTGCTGGATCTTATATTACTATAACATTCTTTTTGGAGAGTGTGGATCAATGCCTGGATTTTGTTTTAAAATCTCATCTATATAAAAGAGTGTACTGTTTATATAAAATCATGCAATGTCATAGGAGGAATGACTGCTTAGAATATTCTTAACTAACTATTCTTATTCTGGAAATAAAAGATTTCATGAAGTCCAAGCTTGGTATCAGAGGGTTTTCTGATCCTCTGAAATGGACTATCAAACATCTGATGGATGCTCATTTGTGTATTTTCTGAGTGGAAAATTCACTGTTTCCATAATACTTTTAAAGAAACTCATAATACAAAATAGGTTAAGAACTACATGCTCATTTTAAAAGGGAAAAGAGATACTTGAAGGCTATGACAGTGGATGTGATTTATCAGAAACTGAACAGAGTATATTATAATGGGTACAGTTTAGTGTGTTGTTCTGAGATCTTTAAAACAGAACAAAATAGGCAGGCCCTAGATGCTTGAGTAAGCCATGGAAGAACAGGACGTGATATTTTGCTTGAAGAGAATTTTGATCTGATACCAGCAACACTTAATTATACCAAATATAACTGCTTTCCCTTAACAAACAGTTACAAAATAGAGGACTCACACAGCATTTTAGTGACTGATTTTCTCGATGGTCTTTGAATATTTGCAGTCACTTTATCTGCCTCCAGGTGTTGGTCTTTCTTCAGCTGCAAGGAAAATGCAAAGAGATATAAAGAAAGGGAAACAGTTTTTCCTCCTATTAAGATCTAAGAAGTGTGAGTCTAACACTAATTTTGAAAGTTAAAAAAAAAAAAATCCTACAGAACTTCTACACAGAATATGTAAACATAAGAATGAATTTTATAGGATTGAGAATCAGTTTCCCAAATGGTTGTACAAGATTTCTTATATAATGTAAGTTTCCTTTAAGGTATTAAAATCATATTGAATGTATTCAAAGTTCTGAAAACATTCTACTGTGGAACATAAATTGTTGCCACTAGACTGTTTGAACCACATAAACTGGATATATAAGTATAATGACTATGCTCAAGCAAGTCTGTGTTCTTTGAAGTTATAGATTAATAAACTATGAAGTGCAGTATGAATTTATATTGTTATTCTAGAAAAAAATAGATGCTTTTATAATTTTAACCATTTAAAATTCTGCAAGAAGTCAGGGAAAAGAGAAAGATTGAGCAACCATGATCATACTATAAGCATCTCTGGAATGGAATGGGGATGTGTCTATTATAAATTACTAGGGCACAGAGTTCCTTCAGTTGCTTTATGTTTGTTTTTACTTTTTATTTTTAAATCATTACAAATTCACAGGAAGTTGTACCTTCTAGTTTCTTATTTTCAGTTCTCCAGACAGAGATTGGTGCTACCAGAGTTTCTCTATAGGGCATTTAATCTGCATGAATATAAATATGTATGTTTTTTCTTCTCTCCAGGAGTTGTAAAATACTTTTCCTTCCTTATCTTTTGAGATCTACTACAAAATAATCTTGTAGGGGCTAAAGGAGAGATAGAGATGTAGAGGAAGCAAGATTAGCTCTGCATTGATAACTTTTAAAGCTGGATGATGGGTACTTTGGTGTTCACTTTACAGTTCTCTGAACTCATGAGCACATTTATGTGTTTCATAGTAAACAGTACCTATGTTTCCCACTGGTACTAAACATACTCAGAGTAAGCTGTCTGCCTGCTTTATGTGGTTTCAGGACTGTTTGGAAGATTTTTCTGAATTTACCCTTGAATAAAATGTCCCTAATCTGCTTATTACTGTCTACAATTTCCTCTAGTTAAAAATTTTAATTCCTGTTAAAATTAAACCCTCTGCTTGCAAAAGGCAAAGGGTTCACAGTGTATTTTATCATTATAATTTTAATGTGAGTACACTTCAAGTCTCTTAGTGAAAGATTATGTTCAAAAAGGAAGGGAGAGAAATACTGAAGGGACTAGACTGCTTGATAGAGAAGGTCAGGTGCTAACAGGTGGTAGAAAATTTCCAAGAAGATGATTAGTAGAGCTGAAAGACATATTTTAGTGACCTCACAGGTTTTGTTGTTGTTGTTCAAATATATCACATAGTTGCAGTGAATGTTCATATGCATATTATCCTGGCAGATATTTTTTTCTTCTAAACCTCACATTTTGAGTTGGAAAGTATATCACAAACTTCCTTTCTCTAACTGATCAGTATCTTGTTAGAATACTGCTGGATCTTATATTACTATAACATTCTTTTTGGAGAGTGTGGATCAATGCCTGGATTTTGTTTTAAAATCTCATCTATATAAAAGAGTGTACTGTTTATATAAAATCATGCAATGTCATAGGAGGAATGACTGCTTAGAATATTCTTAACTAACTATTCTTATTCTGGAAATAAAAGATTTCATGAAGTCCAAGCTTGGTATCAGAGGGTTTTCTGATCCTCTGAAATGGACTATCAAACATCTGATGGATGCTCATTTATGTATTTTCTGAGTGGAAAATTCACTGTTTCCATAATACTTTTAAAGAAACTCATAATACAAAATAGGTTAAGAACTACATGCTCTTTTAAAAGGGAAAAGAGATACTTGAAGGCTATGACAGTGGATGTGATTTATCAGAAACTGAACAGAGTATATTATAATGGATACAGTTTAGTGTGTTGTTCTGAGATCTTTAAAACAGAACAAAATAGGCAGGCCCTAGATGCTTGAGTAAGCCATGGAAGAACAGGACGTGATATTTTGCTTGAAGAGAATTTTGATCTGATACCAGCAACACTTAATTATACCAAATATAACTGCTTTCCCTTAACAAACAGTTACAAAATAGAGGACTCACACAGCATTTTAGTGACTGATTTTCTCGATGGTCTTTGAATATTTGCAGTCACTTTATCTGCCTCCAGGTGTTGGTCTTTCTTCAGCTGCAAGGAAAATGCAAAGAGATATAAAGAAAGGGAAACAGTTTTTCCTCCTATTAAGATCTAAGAAGTGTGAGTCTAACACTAATTTTGAAAGTTAAAAAAAAAAACAAAAACACCCAGGAGAAATGTAAAGTGAAAGTGAAAGTCACTCAGTCATGTCCGATTGTTTACAACCCCATGGACTATAGCCTGCCAGGCTTCTCTGTCCATGGAATTCTCCAGGCCAAAATACTATAGTGGGTAGCCTATTCCTTCTCCAGGGGATCTTCCCATCCAGGGATGGAACCCAAGTATCCTGCATTGCAGGTGGATTCTTTACTCTCTGAGCCATCAGGGCAGCCCAAGAATACTGGAGTAGGCAGCCTATCCCTTCCTTCTCTAGAGGATCTTCCTGACCGAGAAATCGGATTGAGGTCTCCTGCATTGCAGGTAGATTCTTTACCAGCTGAGCTACCAGGGAAGCTCCAGAGAAATGTAAGAATTAGCTAAATGTTTAACAATAAGTTGGAGGTGGAACTGGACTCAGGTCACCTAACTCAACTGTATATAGATGGGGCCAAGTTACAGGCAACCATTTGTCCTATGGGCTTCTCTGGTGGTTCAGATGGTAAAGAATCTGCCTGCAATGCAAGTGACCTGGGTTTAATCCCTGGGTTGGGAAGTCCCCTGGAGAAGAGAATGGCAACCCATTCCAGTATTCTCACCTGGAGAATTATATGGACAGAGAAGCCTGGTGGACTACAGTCCATGGGATCTTTAAGAGTCAGGCACGACTGAGTGAATAACACTTTCACTTTCATTTAACCTATGCTATTCTGTAAAACCGTTGTTTTGTTGCTTATTAATAGACATTCCATGGAAAAAAATTCCTAAAGTTAGGCTCTAATTATTAGACATCTATTAGAATGAAATCCCTCTGCTATGAGATGGATAGGCAATAGAAAACAGAGACCGGTATTATTTCTGCTTCATGATCTTTATAGTCTTTATTGTGGATCTTCTTTGAGCCTCAAAATGCTAATAGGTATAACTCATTCATGGGAGATAGTGTATCATCTTTCCTCCACCTCCACCTCTCACATCCCACATCTCCTGTCTTCTCAGGGGATAGTGCTTCTTAGACTAAACAATACCCTTCCCAACACTTTTCAGTGGAATACCTGGTACCATCTTGAGAAGCACAATTTGGAAAACTCCGTTTTACAAATACTATCCATAAAGGTTCATATGTTTCTGAGTTTAGATGTTAAAATAATTTCTCCTTACTTTCAGATATGGTGATCTGTAAAGTAGCATCTCACAATTTTAAATATTAACATTTTCTGTACATACAGCCTCTCTCATCCAGTTAAGTGCCACCTACTCCTGGGAGACTTTTGTGGCAACTGTAGACCATTATCACCTTCTTCCTCTGAACTTCAATAGCACTGAAAATCCACATCATTCGTCTAGTTGTGAATTTTTTTTCTCTTTATGTATTTCAAGTTTGTGGGGATGTTCAGCCAGATGAAGGAAGCTTTAAGGAATCATAATAAACTACTATCAAATATTTAGAGGATAGTATAGCGCTTATTCTCCCTTCTCTTAAAAATAGTGCCCTGATTTTCCTTTAGGGAATTTATTCATTCTCCAGTTCATAGTCATTCATTTGGATCTGAATGATCCCATCTCCAGATACAGATTTTTTTTGCTTTTGTTTAATTGCTCAGTCATGTTAGACTCTTCTGCGACCCCATAGACTGTAGCCTGCCAGGCTCCTCTGTCCATGGGATTTCCCAGCAAGAATACTGAACTGGGTGACCATTTCTCCAGGGATCGAACCCATGTCTCCCGCTCTGGTAGACAGCTTCTTTACCACTGAGCCACCAGGGAAATCCCAAAACTATGTTTAGTCCATATATAATTTAGCCGTCATCCTTTAGTCAGAGTGGTTGGATGATTGAGACCAATGAGATTTCAGATACTTCCTTATACTTTCAGGAATGAAAGTTTCATTCCTCTTTTATTGGAACTGCCAGGAGAGTTGTTTGCTTGTTTGTTTTTTTCCTCCTCACCATGAGGAATGTGCTTGGAGCCACCAGTGGGCTGTTATGCAGATTTCGAGATTGAAACCCCACCGTAGACAGAAGAGCAAAGAAACAGAAATAAAGCTAGATCCGTGCTGTCACTGTGTGTCTTACTAGATTAATCTTCCCTAAGAGCCAGCTCTCCCTCTAGATGTTTCAGATCTATGCTCCACCTTGTATTTAGTCAGACTGAGTTGGAGTTTCCTCTTCACAATGTGCAAAGTCCTGACAAACTGAGGGAGGCCATCAATGGGAGGAAAATCCAATCTGTTTTATAACTTGTGTAGATTAGGATCAATTGATTGAGTTATAAGGAGACGTATTTCAGTTCCAACTAAGGAAAGCTTAGTGTGGTCTGTGCAACAGTGGAACAGACTTAGACTCCTTTAAGAATCAGTGATCTTCCTGGGATAGATGGTGTTTTTACAAAATATTTTAGAGAAAGTATTTACAATTAAATGAGACTTGGAAGAAAGGATCATTAAAAGTTGCCTCCAAAGTTCAACAAATCAATATCCTGTCTTCCTAAAAGACAGATATGCTCCTTGAAGTCAGGTAGCTCACGCTGCACTGCCCTGAAGTATCTGCGTGGACGATTAGTAAACCTGGCCATCTTGAATATACTGGTGCTCTCTATATATCCTGTGTCTTCAGAAAGTAGGGGACTAAGTTTCCATGAGATTTGACCCTTTGCAGTCATCTAGTACTTGGAAAAAATAGGGGTATCTGTGCAACAGTGGAACAGACTTAGACTCCTTTAAGAATCAGTGATCTTCCTGGGATAGATGGTGTTTTTACAAAATATTTTAGAGAAAGTATTTACAATTAAATGAGACTTGGAAGAAAGGATCATTAAAAGTTGCCTCCAAAGTTCAACAAATCAATATCCTGTCTTCCTAAAAGACAGATATGCTCCTTGAAGTCAGGTAGCTCACGCTGCACTGCCCTGAAGTATCTGCGTGGACGATTAGTAAACCTGGCCATCTTGAATATACTGGTGCTCTCTATATATTCCTGTGTCTTCAGAAAGTAGGGGACTAAGTTTCCATGAGATTTGACCCTTTGCAGTCATCTAGTACTTGGAAAAAATAGGGGTAATTAGAAAAGGCAGAGGAACCAGAGATCAAATTGCTAACATCTGCTGGATCATGGAAAAAGCAAGAGAGTTCCAGAAAAACATCTATTTCTGCTTTATTAACTATGCCAAAGGCTTTGACTGTGTGGATCACAATAAACTGGAAAATTCTGAAAGAGATGAGAATACCAACCACCTGAACTGCCTCTTGAGAAACCTATATGCAGGTCAGGAAGCAACAATTAGAACTCGACATGGAACAACAGACTGGTTCCAAATAGGAAAAGGAGTATGTCAAGGCTGTACATTGTCACCCTGCTTATTTAACTTATATGCAGAGTACATTATGAGAAATGCTGGACTGGAAGAAACACAAGCTGGACTCAACAGTGCCAGGAGAAATATCAGTAACCTCAGATATGAAGATGACACCACCCTTATGGCAGAAAGTGAAGAGGAACTAAAAAGCCTCTTGATGAAATTGAAAGAGGAGAGTGAAAAAGTTGGCTTAAAGGTCAACATTCAGAAAACGAAGATCATGGCATCCAGTCCCATCACTTCATGGGAAATAGATGGGGAAACAGTGGAAACAGTGTCAGACTTTATTTTGGGGGACTCCAAAATCACTGCAGATGGTGACTGCAGCCATGAAATTAAAAGACACTTACGCCTTGGAAGAAAATTATGACCAACCTAGATAGCATATTCAAAGGCAGAGACATTACTTTGCCAACAAAAGTCTGTCTACTCAAGGCTACGGTGTTTCCTGTGGTCATGTATGGATGTGAGAGTTGGACTGTGAAGAAAGCTGAGCGCCAAAGAATTGATGCTTTTGAACTGTGGTGTTGGAAAAGACTCTTGAGAGTCCCTTGAACTGCAAGGAGATCCAACCAGTCCATTCTGAAGGAGATCAGCCCTGGGATTTCTTTGGAAGGAATGATGCTAAAGCTGAAACTCCAGTACTTTGGCCACCTCATGCGAAGAGCTGACTCATTGGAAAAGACTCTGATGCTGAAAGGGACTGGGGGCAGGAGGAGAAGGGGACAACAGAGGATCAGATGGCTGGATGGCATTACTGACTCAATGGACGTGAGTCTGAGTGAACTCCAGGAGTTGGTGATGGACAGGGAGGCCTGGCATGCTGCGATTCATGGGGTCGCAAAGAGTCGGACATGACTGAGTGACTGAAGTGAACTGAACTGATATATCTACTTTTATGGCAGTAGACTGATGAGAATTTGGATTAATTTTATCCTTCTTTAAAAATGTAAAATCTTTTTGCTCTGTTCATTCACTTCACTTATGTATATATTGAAACCACAGTTACTAAAAGTTTAGTGTGTGAACGATATTGGGCAGGGCAGGAACACAAAGATTAGCCACTACTGATAAAAGTCAAAGTGGACTTAGAGTTTGAGACTCTGTCCTGAAATCCTGCATTGTTTTCTCACGAGTTAAGCCTAATATATTTAGGTACAAAAAGTATAGTAATTAATGATAATATAATCAGAATTCATTTGTCTTTCATAATGTGAAATATTAGTTCTTTTTAAGCTAATCCCAACGTTTCCTTTTCCTTGATCTACATAGTTTTTAAGCCATTTCAGCAATCATGAAGATTCTTCCACTTATTCAAAGAAAGAAAAATATTCTCCATAGATTTCAAATTTCCAATTGATGCTGAAATTCATGAGTAAATTTATTATACTCATGCATTTATTTAACATAGGCAAGGCTCAAAGAAGACAGAGGAAGGAATGGAGGTATTATATAATGACACTGTACAGTAGAGAAAAGATAAGTGTAACCCATGTGGCTCAGAGGTGAAAGCATCAGCCTGTAATGCAGGAGACCTGGGTCTGATCCCTAGGTTGGGAAGATCCCCTGGAGTAGGAAATGGCAACCTACTCCAGTTTTCTTGCCTGGAGTATCCCATGGACAGAGGAGCCTGGTGGGCTACAGTCCATGGGATCACAAAGTGTTGGATATGACTGAGCATAACTTTCAACTTTCAATGCTTACTTGAAGCTTATGGCAAAACTCTTATCTTACTTTCACCTAAAAGAATCTAGGTCCTCCTTTTGAGATGAGAATAGAAATGCCAAATGTCTGAACTTTTTTTTCTTAGCCATTTCCTGAAAGACTTTATTTGAGGAGCAAGAGTGATGCATTTCCAAAGCGGAAACAAACCTTGAAAGGATATCCCTGAACAAGCAATGCTGGAAAAGGAAAGGGAAGAAGGTATCGGCAGCAAAAGTCTATGGGATTAAGATTAGATCAGTCAAAGGGAAAAAATAGCCCACTGGTAAAGGGTGATATTGTTAGACTTTCCGAATAATTGTTTAATTTATTGATATTATGGTTTAGTTGAGTTCTTCACTGAAATGTTGAATCTGGCCAGTTCAATTCAACCAAATTTTCTTTCCATCTCTATTCTTATTTGCTATTTTATTATGATATCAAATGGATTTCTGAATTGCCAGTCTTTTTTTTTTTTTTGGCAAGATTATATGTGATGTACATCCCTGAATTTCTTTGTATTCAACTTGGAGAAACCTGAAAATCCCTTGATATATTACATAATTTGCTCCAGATGTTCATAGGTTTTCACTTACCTTCTTCTCTGTTCTGCTGCTCCTAACAGATAATTATTTCAGTGTCTTTCAAGGGGATGGTCTCTAGAGTCCAACACAACAATAGTCAAAACCTCAACTCTCCTTAACATAAATGAAGCTATCTTTTTAAAAATACAAAAATCTGTCCCCTTTCCTCTTTACTGAGAACAAGCCTGAGCTACAAAGTTATTTCTCCCAGTTCTTTATCACAAGGACCAAGCTCTTTGAACATGTAACAGCTCCTGGTCTCAGATTTTTCAGATGCAAAGAATCAGCCAAAGAAGCAGTATTGTGATCCCAATAGCTGTCATCATGTAGCACCATCACGGCCAATGTAGGAACACCGCTCTCAATGACTTAAGCATTAGAGATGGTTGCCATCTCTCTTATTTGTACCTAAGTGAACTATTAAAAATAACCAAGCGTTCCTAGAGTAATTCTCTTATTCAGAAAATAAAATAAAATAAATGGATTAGGACATTATCTGCCAACATTTTTAACCAAGATCTAGGTAATTCTGATACAGGTGATTTCAAGACTACACTTTAAGAGACACTAGTGTTAGACAAACCATCTCTCACTCAGTCAACAAACCAATCAAACAGTGATTCCCAGGAAGTGAGTCTGATGCCAGGATGATTAAGAATATAGAAACCCAGGCTTTCCCCACCCCAGATTTAAGGAGGCCCAGAAACCTGCTTATAAACAACTATGTTTAGAAGTTTTCCAGAAAACTAATACACAGCCTGTGGTGGGCAGAAAGGATTGTATTTTAGTTTAATACATCTGTGGGGGATCCTTGTTCCACAGTTTACTAGCTCTCTGACCTTACGTAATATCATTGGTCTGTAAAATGGCTGTTGCAAAGATTAAAGAAAGCAATGCGTGTTCAGAACCCAGCATGTTGTCAGCTGCTTGTTTTTGTTATCCTTACATGCTATGCTCAGCTCCAAGAAAAATATACAGAAGTAAAATGTGTGATTCATCACTTCAAGAATCTTATCATCTGTTTAGAAAAGTAATAGAAATATTAATAAAAATTTTAAACAGGAGTTTAAATTCTAAGGCAGTAACATATTTGCACACATAAACACAATATTCTGAGTGAAAAAGTATATTGTAAAATATGGTAAGTTACAAGGACATAGGAAAAACCCTAAGAGGCTTGCTTTAAAATATCTAATTCTCTAATTCAAGTAAACTAGTTTTCATTTATTCACCAAATTTTTATTTCTATTAAGAAATCTATTAAAATCATGAGTGATAATGAACTTATTTAAAACAGAGAGAGTAGTATGTATTTGGGAAAGAGTTTAATGGCATAGGCTACAAGGGGCCCATGAAACCCCTAAAATATTATGCAGAGTTGTTTACATGAGTACAGTATTTCTGAGGAGAGGTCTGTACCTTTTATTTGATTCTCAAAGGGTTTGGTGATCTCCTCAAAATATTAAGGACTACTGACCATTCTTGTTTAGCACATCTTATGTATATCTTCATATACGCTGAAGAAATTTAACTCCTTGTTGCATGCCAAATAATCTCCATGTGTACATTCTCTGAAATGTCCTCTGAGTCATTTTCTCAAGCTTCCACCATTCAAATATCCTGAGAAAAGAAGTAACACAGTAGATTTCATTTAAGGAAATTGTAAAGCAGAATTTCATGGCTACTTCAGCCTATTCATATTCTGCAAGCATCAGCGGGGAAGTTTATGCACATATTTTAAAAGTTCCAGTGGCAGAGATTAACTGATGATTATTTTCCAAGTTTCCCCTTTTTTATTTTTTATCCATTGCTCAGTCTTTTGAATTATTTTAAATTAGTTCTATGTTTCTTTTCATCTCAGGTAGAAGAGTGAAGGAACTTCCCCTGGAAGGATATAATTCAATTTTGCCAACTTGCATTTTGCCAACCCAGCAATTCTTCCTCTTTGTGTTTTATTTATAATGTGGTAGCAACACCATTGATGTTGCACATTTTATTTCTCTCTCCCTTTAGGTGTGTGTGCAACATTGACTGTTCTCAGACCAACTTCAATCCCCTGTGTGCTTCTGATGGGAAATCTTATGATAATGCATGTCAAATCAAAGAAGCGTCATGTCAGAAACAGGAGAAAATTGAAGTCATGTCATTGGGTCGATGTCAAGGTAATACCCACACCAAAATTCATTTTAAACAACATCTTTAGTCTTTGCATGGGCTTCCCTTGTAGCTCAGTTGGTAAAGAATCTGTTTGCAATGCGGGAGACCTGGGTTCGATCCCTGGGTTGGGAAGATCCCCTGAAGAAGGGAGAGACTACGCATTACAGTATTCTGGCCTAGAGAGTTCCCTGGACTGTATAGTCCATGGGGTCACAAACAGACATACTGAGTGACTTTCACTTCACTCAGTCTTTACATAGAAATGAAAAGTGGAGATAATCCCTTATTAGGCAAGGACTTCATCTTTGAAAGACAAGTTTGGTTTACAATGGACAGTAAATTTTACTGTAGCAATTGTGGTGATTATAGGGCCTATTGGCAATGGTCCATACTTTTTTTCTGTATAATGGCACTGCATCTTCACAATGTCATCAACACTGAGTCCAATATTCAAAAAAATTGAATATTCACTCCTTGAACAGGGTAAAAAGAAAGTTAAAATAATTTTTAGCGACGAATATAAAGATTTATTATATAACATTGAAATCAAAGCAAATTACATCATTTTTATATATTGAGTCAATAGAAATATGTCAAGTACATTTTTATAATTGGGATGTCCCAGAATGTTCTATTTTGTTTCTTGTTCAGAAACAAATATTTTCTTGGGTTTTGATTTGTTATTCTTTTACCCAGCTTATCTCAGTATAGTTTGAAACTTCTTGCCCTAAGCATTAGAAAGCCTATATCTTCCTATTTGTCAGTCTTAAACAGAAATTGATATTGTAAATCTGTTTTGTGTAAAGATTGCTTAGAAATATATTTGAAAACTCCTTAATTATAATGAAAATACTGTTAGAATGATATCTGGGTAACAAGTTAATCAATCTTTATTGTTAATTTTTTAACACAGATAACACAACTACAACTACTAAATCTGAAGATGGGCATTATGCAAGAACAGATTATGCAGGTACATAATATTTTCCACTACAGTATATGAGCACTGCTATTAAAGAATTCTGAGGAATCATTGTTTACCATTGATCCTAAGCTGATCTTGTAAGACTCCTGACATGGGCTAATCTTCTCTTGCTTAGTTCAAATTTTTGATAGATAAGATTGAATTTTTGTAGAAGCAAATAAGATACATTTTTTTGCAGTTAAAGCAATTGTCAAAAATGTCAGTAAGGTATAATTAACTTGTTTTGACAGTGCAAATGGTACAAATGACAAAACATTTATCAAATTAATGGGCATCAATGGAAATTAATGCAATTTTTAGTGGTATATTGTAATTAATGCAAATGTTCTAGTTTGAATTTTTATAAAAGTCAACAATAAAGAAGTCTTCTAGT
>SJYC01073357.1:0-60179 GCA_006408675.1 Madoqua kirkii
AAACTTTCTGATTTCAGACTACACTACAAAGATATCAAGAGAGTATGAAACTAGTACAAACATAGAAATATAGACCAAAGGTACAAAATATAAATCCAAAACTAAATTTATGCCCCCATGACCTTTGACAATGGAGGCAAACGTATGCAACAGAAACGCATTTTCTTCAAAAAGTGTTACTGAGAAAACTGAGAGCTATGTGTAGAAACTGGAACACTATGTAATACAGTGTTCAAAAATAAACTTAAAATGGAAAACAGATGTAAATGACAGATCGGAAAATATAGAACCCTTAGAGTAAAACATAGGTATAACCACCCCAAAATAAGTCACAGCAAGATCCTGATCTATGACCAATTGCCTAGAGTAAATGAAATAAAAAATTATTTTTAAAAGGAACCTAATTAAGCTGTATAGCTTTTCTACAATGAAGAAAACTGTAATTAAGATGAATATGTACACTCCAGAATTGGGAAAAAATAATAGCAATTGAAAAACTAACAACAAAAATTAATCTCCAAATATGCAAGCTGCTCATGATTCTCAATGCTCAGCTACAGATACTATACAGAAAAACAAACCACACATCAAAACATAGGCAAAAGCCTTCTCCAGAGAAGATAAACAAATTACTAAGAGACACAGAAAAGTTGCTTGGCATCATTCATTATAAATGCAAGTCAAAACCACATTGAGGCATCGTTTCACACTGGTCAGATTGGCCATTATGAAAATATCTAAATATAATTGCTGGAGAGGCTGTGGAGAAAAGGGAAGCTTTTTACACTGGATGGGAATGCAATCCAGAGAAGATAAACAAATTACTAAGAGACACAGAAAAGTTGCTTGGCATCATTCATTATAAATGCAAGTCAAAACCACATTGAGGCATCGTTTCACACTGGTCAGATTGGCCATTATGAAAATATCTAAATATAATTGCTGGAGAGGCTGTGGAGAAAAGGGAAGCTTTTTACACTGGATGGGAATGCAGACTGGTACAATCATTATGGAGAACTTTGTGGAGACCCCTTAGAGAACTGGAAATAGAAATGCCATATGACCCAGCAAACCCACTCTTGGGCATGAACCACAAGGAAACTAGAATTTAAAGAAACACAGTACTCCAATATTTATTGAAGCACTGCTTACAATAGTTAGGATGTGGAAGTGACCAAGATCTCCATCAGAGGATGAATGGTTAAAGAAGTTTTGCTGCATATACAC
This sequence comes from Madoqua kirkii, assembly GCA_006408675.1. Lineage (NCBI taxonomy): Eukaryota > Metazoa > Chordata > Mammalia > Artiodactyla > Bovidae > Madoqua > Madoqua kirkii. Next base: position 1,228 of record SJYC01073357.1, read on the forward strand.
ATGAAATATTACTCAGTTATAAAAAGTCATAGATTTGAGTCAGTTCTAATGAGTTGGAAGAGTTTTAAACCTATTAAACAGAGTGAAGTAACTAAGAAAGAGAAAGACAAAGCTGTATATTAACTCATGCAGAATTTAGAAAGATGGCCTATATGCAGGCCAGGAGAAGACACAAAAATTTGAAGAACAGATTTTGAACTCAATAGGAGAAGGTGAAGGCAGGAAGATTTGAGAAAATAGCATTTAAATGTGTATGGTGCCTTATGTAAAAAAATAGATGACAAGTCTGAGGTTTTATAACATGGGTGCTATAGAATACCCATGTCACAGCTTCTGAACTTGAATCTAATGCATGCATCAGCTACCAGTGAGCCCACATTCTAATGCAAATCATGCATGTCTGAGCTTGCAGCCTGAAGCCTTCATTTTACCCCTTTTAACCCCATGATCCAGAGTAGCATATGGTAACTGCTAAATTTGCACTTTAGGGGAGGTATCACAAACTTATTAAGCCTGTATTATCATGCAAACATGCTGCATCTTGAACCTGAACTCTGGAGCAGGCAGATATCTTGCCACTGATAATACTGTTTATCATCATCTAGCGTTTCACTGTCATGACATGCTTCCATTGCTTCTTCACCTTCTCTGGTCATCACTCTGTGTCGTTTGTCACCATCCAGTGTTTATTTCAGTCCTGTAACCTGTTTTGAGTGCTTTGTCAACTCACTCCAGGACAAACATATCTAGTATTCAGTGCTGTGACAGGTGAAAGGTTGTGTTTCTTCATCCTCCCCTGGTTAAATACACATAGTAGTTTACCACCCTGAGTGCTTCAGTTCTGTGACATGCTTCAATCCACTTCAGGTCTAACACACTCAGTAGATTATCATCCTCCAATGATTCAGCTGTGGAACATCCCGCAAATCTTTTTTATGCACCCAATGTCAAATATACCCCATGGCTTATCACCATCCCGTGTTTCAGTGCAGAGACATAATTCAAGCGTTTCGTCATTTTCTCCAGGTAAAACACACTCAATAGTTTGTCACCAGTGTTTCACCTGTGACATGATTCTTCTTAGTTTATTTAGTTGGCTGTGTTGGGTCTCAGTTGTGTTACGTAAGATAGTCCTTGATACAAGTCAACTCCAACCATGCCATGTAGTCTCTGGAGTGTGAGAACTTCAGTATTTGCAGCTGTGCAGGTTTAATTATTCTGCAGCATATGGGATGTTAGTTTCCCAATCCAGGATTGAACCTTCATCCGCTACACTACAAGGTGGATGCTTAACATATGGACCACCAGGAAAGGCCCTGTGACATGCTTTAGGTGCTTGCTTTTACACCCCAGATCAAAAATACACATTGTTTAATGGAAATATATCACTAACCATGGTTGCAAAGATGTGACATGCTTCAAGAACTTCATCCATTCTGGACAAATGCAGCCAGCTATTTATCACCATGCAATGTCATCCCATTTTTGTCTTCACTGATTACTCATTGAACACATCCAATCAACAATCATCATCTACTGTTTCAGTGCAGTGACCCCTCTAGTTATTCTTCACACACCCTGGTTCAAACACATCCAGTTGTATATCTCCATCCAGGGTTTCACTGCTGTGACATGCTTTCAGTGTCTCTTCATCCACTCCAGGTCAAACTACTAAGTGGCTTATCATTATCCACACTTCAAAGAGGAGGTTCAGCCACATCTTTGTTCCCTCCAGCTAAAATAAACTCAGCAATTTATCAGTACATCTTTATCAAACACACCAGTTTATCACCATCCAGCACTTCCAAGCTGTGACACAAAATACTTTATCATTCAGACTGGAAAAATACATCCAGTAGTTTATCAAAGTCAGTGTTTCAGTGCTGTGACATGATTCAAGTGCCTATTCATCCACTCTCTGGAAAAACACCCTCTATTTTTTATTACTGTGCAATGATCAGTGCCTTGACATGCGACGTGCTCCAAATGCTTCTTTGTCCACCTGGTGTAAAATATTCAATAGTTTATCAACATCTGTATTTCAGTACTGTTAATTGCTACATATGCTTCTTTGTCAGTCCTGGCCCATCACTCCTTGGATGGGCCCTTCAGTGTTTCAGTGCTGTGATAGTCTTCATGTGCTTCCTCCTCTCCTGTAAAACATACTCATTAGTGTATCATCATCCAATATTCAGTACAGTGATATGCTTCAAGTGCTTAACAGTCCACATCCGTCGAATGTTCCCAGCATTTTATCATTAGCCAAGGTTTCAGTGCCGTAACTTGTGACATATATTAGGTATTTGTTTGACCCTCAGAGGTGAAACTCAACAAATGTTTTATCACCATTCAGTCTGTAGTGTGGTGACATAATACAGTGCTTATTTATCTACTCTGGGTTAATGCATACATCCGTTCTTTCAGTGCTGATGAATGCACAAAGTGCTTCAACTATCCTGATCCAAATACATACAGTGGTTTATCAACATAACAGTAGTTTATCAACATTTAGTGTTTAAGTGATGTGACACACTTCAGGTGCCTCCTTATTTACTCTGATTGACATTTTTCAGTCACACAGTCATGCGCAGCTCTTTGAAACTCCATGGACTACAGCATACAAAGCTTCCCTGCCCTTCACTGTCTCTTGGAATTTTCTCAAATTCATGCCCATTGAGAAAGTTTTGCCAGCAGTCAATCATTTTATTTTCTGTGACACCCATCCCCACCTGCTTATAATATTACCCAATATTAGGGCCTTTTCTAATGATTTGGCTAATTGCATCAGGTGGCCAAAATATTGCAATTTTAGCATCAGTCCTTTCAATGAGTAGTCAGTGTTGATTTCCTTTAGGACTGACTGGTTTGATCCCTTTGCAGTTCAAGGGACTCAAGAGTCTTCTCCAGCACCACAATTCTAAAATATCAATCATTTGCAATTTAACATGCTTTATGGTTCAGATCTCACATTCATGCACGATTACTAGGAAAAATTATACCTTGACTTTTGCCACCAAAATGATATCTCTGGCTTTATATGCTCTCTAGGTTTGTCATAGTTTTTCCTCCAAGAAGCAAGTGTCTTTTAACTTCATGGTTGCATGATTTTGGAACTCATGAAAATAAAAATATTCACAGTTTCCATTGTGTCCTGACTTATTTGCTATCAAGAGATGGAGCTGGATGACATAATCTTAATTTATTGAATGTCAAGACTTAAGACAACTTTTTCAATCTCCACTTTCACCTCAGCAAAGAGCTCTAATTCCTCATCTGCTTTCTATCATCCGCATGTCTGAGTTTATTGATATTTATTCTATCACCTCGACTAGCATTGTTTGTGGTAATTCTTTCTAAGATCCACTTGACTTCACACCCCAGGTTGCCTGCTCTATGTGAGTGATCCTACCATTATGGTTATCTAGGTGATTAAATGGAGAAGACGATGGCACCCCACTCCAGTACCCTTGCCTAGAAAATTCTATGGATGGAGGAGCCTGTCACGGTGCAGTCTATGGGGTCGTGAAGAGCCAAACACGACTGAAGTGACAGCAGCAGCAGCAGCAGCAGCAGGTAATTAAGACCTTTCTTTGGTACAGCTCTCCTCTTATACTCTTGCCAACAATTCACCACATTTTCTCCTTCTGCTAGGTTCATGCCACTTCTGTCCTTGATTGTGCCCATGTTTGCATGAAATATTCCCTTGGAGTCTCTGAGTTTCTTGTCAAGATTTCTAGTGTTTCCTATTCTATTGTTCCCTCTATTTTTTATTGGCATTAAACTCACTTATATCCGCATCCAGTGTTTAAGTTTAGATGTGCTTCAAGTGTTTTTTTAATCCACTCCAGAAGAAATTAATGTGATAGTTTATCATCATCTATTTTTTTTTATATTGTGACATGTTTTGACCCTCCTCCATTCCCTTCAGGTAAAACACACCCTGTAAATTATCATCATTTATTGATGCCGTGCTATTACAGGCTTGAAGTGTCCCTTTGTCTCCTTTAGTCTAACACTTTCTGTCATTTACCACTATCCAGTGTTACAGTACTGTGGCATGCCTTATGTACTTCTTTATCCTTTCCAAATAAAATATGGTAAGTAGCTTATCACAATTACTGTTTCAGTTTTGTGATGAGTTTTAAGTTTGTCTTTAATTCATTGTAGACAAAACACATTCAGAAGCTTATGATTTTCCCATGTTTTACTCTGTGCCATGCTTTCAGTTTCCCTTCATTTAACATGTATCAAATACAACCCATAGTTTATCACCATCCAGTTTTTCAGTGTTGTTTCCCACTCAATTGCTTCTTTAGTCTCTGCAGAAAATACACAAGCAATAATTATCATGATGCAGTATGCTAATTCTGGTATATGTTTCAAAAGATCCTTTGTTCATCCAAGGTTGTGCACACTCTTAGTTTATCATATCCATTGATTCAGTGCTATCACATACTTTCATTCATTTTTCAACTACCAGAGGTCATCACACACAATGATTTATCATGATCCAGTTTCAGTGTTGTGACACATTTCTTGTCCTTCTTTCCATATACAAGATCAAACACAGACCATCTGCAGTGTGAACATATAGTGTTTCAGTCATGAAACACACTTCAAGAAGTTCTTCACTAACTTCACATAAAATACATCATATAGGTTATTGACATTCATTGTTTCAGTGCTGTGACACATTTCAATGGCTGCTTCTCTAGCTCCATATAAAGTGTTGTACCACTATATTGGGTTTCAGATCTGTGACATGCTACAAGTGCTCCTGAAACTACTCAAGGTCAAATGCACTCAGTAACTTTATTGTTGTTGGTTGTTATTTGTTGTTCAATCACTCAGTCATCTCCAACTCTTCATGATCCCATGGATTGCAGCATATCATGCATTCTTATCCTTCACCATCTCCTGGAGCTTGTTCAAACTCAAATCCATTGGGGCAGTGATGCCATCCAAACATCTGGTCCTCTATTATCTACTTCTGCACCTCCAATCTTTTCCAGCATTAGAGTTTTTTCCAATGAGTTGGCTCTTCACATCAAATAGCAGTAATATTGGAGCTTCTGCCTCAGCTTCAAGCCCTCCAGTGGATTTTCAGGACTGATTTCCTTTAGGGTTGACTGGATTGATTTCCTTGCAGCTCAAGGCACTCACAAGAGTCTTCTCAAGATTGTGGTTCAAAAGTATCAATTCCTTAATGTTCAGCCTCCTTTTTGTCTAATTTACATAGGCATATGACTACGGAAAACACACACACACACACACACACACACACACACACACACAGAGTTCTGACTCTATAGAGCCTTGTTTGGAAAAGAATGCCTCTGCTCTTTAACATGCAGTCTAGGTTTTTCACAGCTCTTCTTCCAAGAAACAAGTGTCATTTAATTTCATAGTTGCAGTCATCATCTGCCATGATTTTGGACTCCAAGTGAGATAGTTGTTTCCTAGGCAGGTTGATAAAAATTCTAAGGATCCCCAAGGAGAGAGGGGTCTGAAATTCTCAAGGAGGAAGAAAGGACAGATTTATTTCTCTACATTCCTCAGGATTATATGACAACAATGTATTATGCCTGAGGATAGTCTCTGGATTAAACCTTCTGGCTAATTCTGTTATCTCAAAATGTAAATTATGGGAGTAGGTCTGGTGAGGTCTTTACAACCTCCAGACATTTTTTAGATTCACTGGAGTGTATATCATTTCATTGCTAACACTAACAAGCTGGTACTCTTTCTGCCCCCTTCTGATGCCTATGTCAGAAGCTTTCTCTATCTCCTTTATACTTTAATAAAACTTTATTACACAAAAGCTTTGAGTGATTAAGATTCATCTCTGGCCCTGGATAAAATTCTTCTCTGGGGGCCAATAATTCTGGTGTCGTGATTCAACAACAATCTTTCATCTTGGGGAATCGTCCGGGATCCTTCAGGACAAGGTAAGGATGCTTGGAATGCTAATTGTTTGTTCTAAGAGAACACTAACAGTGAACACGTTTTCTGCTGTGCTTTACTAACTCTACGGTGTGCTTGTGTGAATGAATGGCATACCCTGTGTGAAGCAAGTAAAAAGCCCTGCTCTGCGGTTCCATGATGATCTCATATGGCTCATGGCAGAAACCTGTCAGGGGTTTATACTAACCTGCCAATGTCAAGAGGCACTGAATGTCTCCCTTGGGAACCGACCAGAAATGGGCAAAGCATGAGGACCTAACTCTCCTTTCTTGGTCAGACCTTTCAGTCTCTTTGACCATTTCATAACTCCTTGGGAATTAGAAGTACTAACCTAATCTATCAGATCTCAGACTTTCAAGGGACTTGTGATTTATACTGTTATTGTGTACTGTGGCTTAGGTCCCAAACTTGGATTGGTAGTCAAGAAAGCGTCTAGCTTCTCTAGGAATTGGAAATTCGGAAACTAGATGGAGCTCTAGCTCCAAGAACATCTCTGAGATTAAATGTTACTCAGATTGGGACTGCAATGTTTTTTCTCCTTTGGTTATGCTGGCTCTTAGTGGGCCAGAGAAGGCTCTCATACTAGTGTGGTGATGCTTGAAAAGAACATCTCAGCTTTATGTTCATATCGGTCTTATTGTAGTCAAGAATAGACTCAGATTTATGCACAGACACTTAGGTGACGAATGTTTCCCCCAGCGGTCTTAGCTTGGGAGGCATTCTGGAAGGTTACCCTGATTTCACCTCAGGTGGCATCTGAGGCAAGCAAGGTTAAAGGTGAAGAGCTAGACATCAGGTAGAGATGCTATCAGGTCGACCCCTGGTACTTCCCCACCCCATCTCTGTGGTAGAACCAGGAGGGTCGAGATGGCACCTGCGTCGGTAAGGGACAGACTAAGTCTGACCAGGAAGGAAAAGCTTTTGGTGTAAAGTTTGTCTACACCCCCAGCTAGAGCAGGGAGGGACGCCTCTGGTAGAAAAATGACACTGGTCGCTTTTTTCTCTCTTACAGATGGGAGCTAACAATTCCAGCCTCACTCCTTTGAACTGTATGCTGAAAAACTTGGATAGATTCGATCCCCAGGGCTTCAAGAAGACACACCTGGTCTTCCTATGCGATACTGCATGGCCACGGTATCCACTGGAGGACAGCGAACGGTGGCCGTTTGGAGGGTCTCTTAAGTATAATACTGTTCTACAATTTGACCGGTTCTGTAAGGAACAAGGGAAATGGGTAAAAGTAGCATATGTGTTGCCCTTTTTTTCTCTGTGAGCCATGCCAGACTTATGTCCCAAGGGTATAGATTTGGGCATGAAACCTTCAGCTCCCTCCTGTCCTCCTACTTTGCCCCCATACCCAGGGCTTCAAGCTGAGCTAACTGAAAGCCAGAGAACCTCCCTCAGAAAGGCTGCTTTGATCTCAGTGGAAACCCAAACTGAGATTCAAACTTCTTTGGCCTCAGTGGAAACCCAAATTGAGATTCAAACTGCCCACATAGAGGGTCAAACAACTTCTGTCTCAGTACGACCTCAGACTACTCTGGTTTCAGTAAAAACAGACCACCAAAGTTAGAGATGAGATGGAGGACAGGAGACAAAGAGACAAAGAAAAATAGGTTTCTCCAGTCTATCCCTGTGATCATATGTGCAGAACAGCCAGAAAGACAGAGGAACAGCCACACAAGCTGTTGCCTTTTTATGAAACATGCATGGGGAGAAATAATGAGTCTATGAGAGTTAATAAGCCTTTTTGTTATCAAGAAATATAAAGAATCAAGGAGGATCTAGGAGACCGTTTAGATGACCCAGAAAAATATATTAAAGCGTTTAAAGGTGTTACTCTGCTTTATGACCTTACTTGGAAGGATATGATGTATATCTTGGGACAAACACCGACTCCTGACTCAAAGACTCGAGTTTTGGAAAAGCGGTTGCTTATGGAGATGAATGGCTTGGTAATGAATCAGTAGGGAAGAGGGAAGACGAAATAGTGGCCCTCCCCACTGGGAATCAGGTGGTCCCAATTATAGAACCAGACTGGGACTACAACACAGCTAAAGGAAGATGGGATCAGAGTCATTTTGTCAGATGTATTCTTGAAGGACTCAGGCAGGCATATTCTAAGCCTTTAAACTATAGCAAATTGGCAGACATAGAACAGGAGGAAAAGAAAGCTCCTGGTAAATTCCTAGATGGACTAAGAGAAGATCTTTGCAGATCCACTGAGATTGATCCTGAAAGTGAAGAAGAAAAAGTGATTTTAAAAGATAAATTTATCACTCAGTCGGCTCCAGATATCTGCCATAAGCTACAAAAATGGGCATATGGACCAAGTCAGTCTTTAGATACTCTATTACAACTGGCTCAGATGGTCTATTACGGTAAGGAATATAAGGAAAAGAAAGAAAGGCAAAGAAAGACAAAGGAAAAGGTGTAAGCCTTCACAATGGCTATGAAAAACGCTCTTAAACTGCCGGAGAAAAATGCCCAGAGGGACCCAGGTGAAAAGCGATGGGCTTGCTATTCCCATGGAAAGGAGAGGCATCTCATGCGGGATTGTCCTCAGGCATCTAAGCCACCGTGGCTCCATATCCAGTCTGCAAAGGACCTCACTGGGAGAGAGACTGCCCTCAGAGGCGTAGGTCACCAGGGTCAGACTCTGAAGACAATCAGGACTGAAGGTGCCTGATTGTCCCCACACAAGCTCTTGTCATAATTACACCTGAGGAACCCCAGGTACTCATAGTTGTGGGGGGCCGATCTGTTGATTTCCTTTTAGATACTGGGGCAACTTACTCTGTGCTTACTGAAGCCCCTGGCCCACTTTCTTCCCGATGCACTTTCATACTGAGACTTTCTGGACCAGCCAAAAGGTATTATTTCAGTTATTCTTTATCTTGAAACTGGGATTTTGTGCTATTTTCACACGAGTTTCTGATCGTACCAGGATCTCCCTCACCCACTTTGGGGAGGAATATACTGAGCAAGGTCCATTCCTCTGTTTTTATGAATATGGAGTCCTCCCTTTCTCTCCCTTTAGTTGAACAAAATGTAAATCCTAGAGTATGGGCTGATGGAAAATCTGTGGGTCGAGCACACAGTGCTATTCCTGTAGTGGTCAAGTTCATAGACCCAAACTTATTTCCACTTAAGAAGCAGTATCCACTGAAACCTGAGGTTAAGAAAGGGTTAAAACCTATCATTGAAAATTTAAAGGCACAGGGACTATTAATTCCTTGTAACAGCCCTTGCAACACTCCTATTTTGAGTATAAAGAAATCAAATGGTAAATGGAGACTAGTTCAAGATTTATGTATAATAAATGAGGCTGTAGTTCCTTTACACCCCGTGGTGACTAATCCTTTTACTTTATTGTCTGAAATTCCTGAACAAGCCAAATATTTCTCAGTAATTGATTTTTAAAATGCCTTCTGTTTAGTGCCTTTGGAGGAGGAAAGTCAATTTTTATTTGCCTTTGAAGACCCTAAGCAGCCAGCTTCTCAGTTAACCTGGACAGTTTTGTCCCAGGGATTTTGTGAAAGTCCTCACTTATTGGGACAAAATTTGTCAGGGAATCCAAAACTTTAATAGCTCTGAAGTGGTGGTGTACAATATGTAGATGATATTTTGCTCTGTGCTGAGACAGAGGAAGATTTTTTGCAAGCCTCAGAAGATTTCTTAAACTTCCTAGCAGGCTATAGTTACAAGGCACCATATCAGAAGGGATTAGGGCCATAGGCCCTGAGAGAATTAAACCTATACTAAATCATCCCCTACCTTTGACCTTAAGACAATTGAAAGGAATTTTGGGAATCACAGGTTACTGTTGCATTTGGATTCCTGGTTATGGTGAACTTGTCCAGACCTTTTTATATAAACTTATAGCTGAAACTCAAAAGGCCCAAACTGACAAACTGATTTGGTCTCCAGAAACTCAAAAGGGTTTTTAGGTTCTTCAGGCTGCTCTCCTGCAAGCTCCAGCTCTGAGTTTGCCCACAGAGTCAGAATTTAATTTGTCACTGAAAAAGAAAATATGGCCTTGAGTTTTACACAACCCCGAGGGCCTCACCAGCAACCTATTGCTTATCTAAGCAGATAATTGGATGTAATTTCATGTGGGTGGCCCTACAGCCTAAGAGTAGTTGGGGAAGTGGCTTTATTATCACCTGAAACCTTACTGGATGAAACCTTACTGTACTGACTTCTCATGATGTGAGTGGGATCTTAAATTCTAAGGTTACTATTTGTATGACAGACAGTAGGCTTCTTAAATATCAGTCATTGTTGTTACAAGGACCAGTAACTAAGCTTAAAATTGTGGAAATTTAAATTCTGCCACTTTCCTTCCTGAGAAGGAAAATTAAACACCTGATCACAATTGTTCTCAATTCCTAACTATAAACTATGCAGCTAGGGAAAATCTAATGGATACCCCATTAGACAATCCTGATCTGGAAATATTTACAGATGAAAGTTCTTTTGTTCAGGATGGAAAGCAGAAAGCAGGTTATGCCGTGGTGACTGCTGAACAGGTTTTGGAAGCAAAATCTCTCCCCCAGGGAACTGGTGCTCAGTTAACAGAGCTTATGGCTCTGACCCGAGCTCTAGAGTTAAGCAAAGGGAGGCAGGTATCTACGCGGATTCTAAGTATGCTTATTTGACTTTACATGCTCATGCTGCAATATGGAAAGAAAGTTTAAAACAGCAACAGGTGAACCTATTAAGCATTTCAGAGATATAGAGAGACTTTTAACTGCTATATATTGTCCTAAAGAAGTAGCTGTTATGCATTGGAAAGGGCACAGCAGGGACAAGAGTAAAGTAGCCAAAGGTAATCAGCTGGCTGACTGTCAACCCAGAAAAGCAGCACTTTAAGAAACCCCTTCATTGCAGATGCCTTTGATCTGGACAGGTCCTGTTGAAAGGAAAAACCACAATATACTGAGGAAGAATTAGAAAGATATGGGAAAAGAGGCCCAAAGATTACTGATAAAGGATGGTTACAGACTGAGGATGAATGATTAATAATTCCTGAAAATGCTTAATGGAAAATTCTTAAGGGTTTACATCAGAGTTTTCATTTGGGTGCAGAGAGTACTTACCAAATGATTTTTCGTTTGTTTGAAGGTAAGAATGTAATGAAAACTTTATTTTTATTTATTTATTTATTTTAATTTGATACTTTATTCTGTTTTACAGTACTGTATTGGTTTGCCATACATTGACATGAATCAGCCACAGGTGTACACGATCTCCCCATGCTGAAACCCCCTTCCACCTCCCTTCCTCACCCCCCATCTCCCTGGATCATCCTTTACACCAGCCCCAAGCATCCTGTAGCCTGTATTGAACATAGATAAAAAATATTATCAAAAGGTGTGAGGTTTGCCAGAAAAATAACCCAAAGTCTGAAAAACTAGCAAAATCTAGATTGCAACGAAGTGGGAAGTATCCTGGAGAGGACTGGAAAACTGATTTTACTCATATGCCAAAAAGCTAATGGATACTCTTGCTTACAAGTTTGGGTAGATACTTTTACCAGATGGATTGAGGTTTTTTTTCTCTGTCGTAGTGAACAGGCTAAGGAGGTTATAAAGATTCTCTTCATCAGTGGAAGGCTTCCCATGGTGGACATCTCCACTTAAAGGAAAGGACTTCCTCCAAGTCTGTGAATACGTGCGACAACAATCACATGCGATGCCTCTTCTTCATCTGATGACATCTACCAACCCTAAAATGGACTGGTGCAACACTTTGCACTTTAACTATGGACATAATGTGACTTTTAATTTTGACTGTGCTGCCTTACATTCGTAACTGCATTTGCTTCTAGCTGCATGAAAGTATTTAAGTTACAAATGCTTGCTCAAACTCCTGCTACTGCTGACCTTCCTCCAACAACTATTTGGGGCCCCTGGATCAGATATCCTCAATATGAGGATTAAGAGAATATGTTGCCTCACCATTTAGGGACAATGCCTTTTCTCAGCTCAGAAGCAGTTATGGAATGAGAATGATGCCCCTTTTCCCTAGGCAATATAATTATCCTAAAAGAAAAGGGGGGAATAAGAGAGTCATTTCCTAGGCAGGTTGATAAGAAGTCTAGGGGTCCCCAAAGAGAGAGGGGTTTGGAATTCTCAAGGAGGAAGAAAGGACTAACATTTCTCTACATTTCTTAGGATTATATGACAACAATGTATTATGCTTGAGGACAGTCTCTGGATTAAACCTTCTGGCTAATTCTGTAAATTATGAGAGTAGACTTGCTCTTTACAAGGATTATATAACAATAACGTATTCTGCCTGAGGACAGTCTCTGGATTAAACTTTCTGGCTAATTCTGTTATCTTAAAGTGTAAATTACGGGAGTAGGTCTGGTGAGGTCTTTATAACCTCCAGACATTCTTTGGACTCATTGGAGATTACGTCACTTCATTGCTAACACTAACAAGCTGGTACTCTTTCTGTCCCCTTCTGATGCCTGTGTCAGAAGCTTTCTCTATCTTCTTTATACTTTAATAAAACTTTATTACACAAAAGCTCTGAGTGATCAAGACTCGTCTCTGGCCCTGGATTGAATTCTTCTCCTCCTAGGGCCAAGAATCCTGGCGTTGTGATTCCACAACAACTTTTCACAAGTAAACAGATGTCTGTCACTGTTTCCATTATTTTCATATCTATGTGCCATGGAATGATGCCATGATCTTAGTTTTTCGAATGCTGAGACTTCTGAAAGCTTTTTCACTGTCTTTTTCACCTGCATCAAGAGGCTTTTTATTCTTTGCTTTATGCCATATGGGTGGTATCATCTGCATATCTAAGGTTATTGATATTTCTATTTTCTCTTAATTTCAGCTTGTATTTCTTCCAGCCCAGCATTTTCTAAGATGTGCTCTGCATATAAGTTAAATCAACAGGGTGACAATATAGTAGTTTTTTTTTTTTTTTCTCCCAATTTCAAATTATCTGTTCTGTATCTGGTTCTCACTGATTATTTTTAACCTGGATACAGGTCTCTCAGGAGGCAGGTACATAGTCTGGTATTTCCATGTCTTTAAGGATTTTCTACAGTTTATTATGATCCACAATTTTTATTATAGTCAGTGAAGTAAAAATAGATTTTCTTTTTTTTTTTTTTTAATTCTGTTGCTTTTTCCATGATCCAGTGGATGTTGCCAATTTGACCACTGGCTTCTGTTTTTGCTAAATCCAGTCTGAACATCTGCAATTTCAAGGTTACCATGTGTTGAAGTCTAGCCTGGAGAATTGTGAGCATGCCTTTGTTCGATTAACTTTAGTTGCTCAGTCGTGTCTGACTTTTTGTGACCCCATGAAGTGTAGCATGTCAGGCCTCCTTGTCTCTCACCAACTGCTGGAAATTACTGAAATTAATGTTCTTTTAGTCAGCGATGCCATTCAACCATCTCATCCTCTGTCCTCCGCTTCTTCTTCCACTTTCAATCTTTCTCATCAGGATCTTTTCAAATGAACCAGCTCTTCACATCAGGGGACGGGACCAAAGTATTGGAGTTTCAGCTTTAACATCAATCCTTCCAAAGAATATTCAGGATTGATCTCCTTTAGGATGGACTAGTTGGATCTCGTTGTAGTCCAAAAGATTCTCAAGAATCTCCTCCAACACCATAGTTCAAAAGAATCAATTCTTTGGTGGTCAGCTTTTTTTTTTTTTTTTTTTTTAATAATAATTCAATTGTCACATCCATACATGCCTACTGGAAAAATCATAGTCTTAACTAGATGGAGCTTTGTTGGCACATTAACACCTCTGCTTTTTAATATGCCTAGTTGTTCATAAATTGTCTTCCAAGGAATTAGTGTGTGAAATAAGGGCAGTTGCATGATACTTTGAACATATTTTTACATTGATATTATTTGGATTTCACATGAAAAATTGACCTTTTCCAGACCTGCAGCCACTGCTAAATTTTTCAAGTTTTATGGCATACTGAGTGGAGCTCTTCATCAATATCACCTTTTAGAATTTGAAATAGCTCAGCTGATGTTCCCTCACCACCAGTATCATTGTTGGTAGTGATGCTAACAGGCACTTGATTGCACACTCCAAGATGTCTCGCTGTAGATGAATGATCACACCATCATGGTTATCTGGGTCATTGGGATCTTTTTGGGTAGTTCTTCTATGTATTCTTGCCACCCCTCCTTAATATTTTCCACTTCTTTTAGGTTTATATCTTTTGTGTCCTTTATTGTGTCAATAGGTGCATGAAATACTCCCTTGGTATCTCTTATTTTCCTGAAGAGATCTCTAGTCTTCCCAGTCTTTCATTCCCACCCAGTTGTTTAGCAACATTTATTGTTTCATGTATGTGACATGCTTCCAGTGCTTCTTTCACTTGAATTGGGACACTTCCAGTAGTATATCACAGCTTTATCTGCTTTTTCTCAACCCCAGATCAAATGCATTCAGTATTTTATTACCATAGAGTATTCAGTGCATCAACATGTGACATTTTCCTGTGTTTCCTTTTCACTTGGAACTAATCACCCAGTGGTTAACTGCCATTCTCTATTGTAGTGCTGTTACACAGGTCAAGTGCTTCATTTTTTGAAGATAAAACACACTCATCATCCAGTGTCACAGTGCAGAGTCATGCTTAAGGAGCCTCTTCATCCACCCAGTCAAATACTCCCAGGAGTTTTTCACCATCCATGTTCAAGTTATGTGACATGCTTCAAGTGCTTTTTTGTGTACACTAGGTAAGCACACCCATTAGTTTGACTCTATTGTAGTGCTGTTACACAGGTCAAGTGCTTCATTTTTTGAAGATAAAACACACTCATCATCCAGTGTCACAGTGCAGAGTCATGCTTAAGGAGCCTCTTCATCCACCCAGTCAAATACTCCCAGGAGTTTTTCACCATCCATGTTCAAGTTATGTGACATGCTTCAAGTGCTTTTTTGTGTACACTAGGTCAAGCACACCCATTAGTTTGTCATTATCCAGTTTTTCAATTATGCAATCTGCTTCTGGGTTTCTTCATTCCCTCAGGTCATCACACCAATTAGTTTATCACTATCCAGTGTTTCAGAATTACAGCACACTTCCAGAGCTGCTTTATTTCTCCCTGCATCAAACATACCAAGTAGATTGTCCCTGTCCACTTATGAGTTCTGTGAAATGGATCATGTGCTTCTTGTTCACCCTAAATCAAGCACACTCAATAGTTTGTCATCATCCAGTGTTTCATGTTGGTGACAAGGTTCAGAAACTTCCTCATGCATTTGGGGTCATACACACCCTGTTGTTTATCACCTGTTTCAGGTTTTTTACATGCTTCAAGTGCTTCTTCTCCATCCTATGTCACACACACCAGTAGTTAAGCAACATCCAATGTTTCAGTACTGTTACATATTTCAAGAATTTTGTCATACACCACCGTTCAGAAGTACCCAATAGTTTATCAGCATCCCATGCCTCAGTTCAAGGACTTGCCTCAAGTGCTTCCTCACAACCCTACACAAAAGACACCCAGTAGATTATCACCATTCATTGTTTCAGTCCTGTGGCATGATTCATGTGCTTCTTCATTCTTTCTAGGTAAAATACACGTAGTAGTTTCTCACCATTTAGTGTTTCCATCTTATGGCATGCTCCAGGTCTTTTCCATCCTCATCAGGTCAAACACACTAAGCAGTTAACACCATCCAATGTTTTACTGTGTGACATTCCTCAAGCCTTCCTCATTTTCCCAAGTCAAACTCATTTATAACGTTCACCACCTACTGTTTCAATGCCAAAATGTATTTCAATGGTGTATTCATAAGAAAGCCTTCCTCAGTGATCAATGTAAAGAAATTTAAAAAGCACTCTTTATGGGGTGTTCAGTTCAGTTTAGTCACTCATTCATGTCAACTCTTTGTTATCCCATGAACCGCAGCAAGCCAGGCCTCCCTGCCCATCATCCATTCCCATGGGTAACCCAAGTCCATGTCCATTGAGTCGGTGGTACTATCCATTCATCTCATCCTCTCACTTCCCCTTCTCTTCCTGCCCTCAATCTTTCTCAGCATCAAGAGGTTTTCAAGTGAGTCAGCTCTTCACATCAGGTGACCAAATTATTGGAGTTTCAGCTTCAATATCAGTCCTTTCTAAGGACTGATTTCCTTTAGGAGGGACTGTTTGGATCTTGCATCTTATTATGTAGTCTATGTAGAAGTTTAATAAACAGGGTGATGATTATACAGCCTTGATGTACTACTTTTCCTATCTGGAACCAGTCCACTTCTAATTATTGCTTTCTCACCTGCATACACGTTTATCAAGATGCAGGTCAGGTAGTTTGGTATTCCCATTTCTTTCAGAATTTCCCAACGTTTGTTGTAATCCACACAGTCAAAATCTCAATAAAACAGAAGTAGATCTTCTTCTGGAACTCTTCTGGTTTTTCAGTGATCCAGTGGATGTTGGTAATTTTATCTTGGTTCCTCTGTTTTTTAGAAGACCAACTTGAATATCTAGAAGTTCACAGTTGATGTATTGCTGAAGCATGGCTTGGATAATTTTGAGCAGTAATGTAGTAGCATGTGAGAAGAATGCAACTGTGCAGTAGTGGCAGAATTCTTTGGCATTGCCTTTCTTTGGGATTGGAGTGAAAACTGACCTTTTCTAGTCCTGTAGCCAAGGCTGATTTTTCCAAATTTGGTGAAATGTTGAGTGCAGCTCTTTCATAGCATCATCTTTCAGGATTTGAAATAGCTCTACTGGAAGTCTGTCACTTCCACAAGCTTTCTTTGTAGCAATGCTTCCTAAGGCCAACTTGAGTTCACATTCCAGGATGTCTGGCTCTAGATGATTATCTGGGTTATGAATATTTTTTGTACATTCTTCTGTGGATTTTTATCACATCTTTTTAATATCTTCTGCTTCTTTTAGGTCATACCATTTCTGTCCTTTATTGATCCTATCTTTGTATGAAATGTTTATTTGGTATGTTTTTTTTGTTTGTTTGTTTGTTTTGTTTTGTTTTGTTTTGTTTTGTTTTAGATCTGTAATTTTTGTCATCCTATTGTTTTCCTCTATTTATTTGCTTCATGACTGTGGCACAATTCAAATGCTTCCATTCCCACTCTGGTCAGTCATTGCCAATATTTTGTACCAACAAATGTCCAGTGCTTTGACATATGACTGATTTAAATTCTTCATTAACAAAGTTAGTGTAAAAAAAAAATCAGGAGTTCATCAACACACAGTGTGTCATGGCTGGTACTGGATTTGAATACTTCTTCACCCACTCAAGATTAACATAGTCATTTACAACTATCCATTTTTCAGTACAGTGACATGATTCAAACTCTTCTACATTTACCCTGGGGCAAAATTTCTAATAGTTATAAACAGCCAATGTTTAGTTTTGGAGCATGATCCAATGGCTTCTTCATTCTCAACCATAAACCAAACTCTGTGGTTTGACACCATCTAGTGTTTACATCGGAGAAGGTAATGGCACTCCACTCTAGTGATCTTACCTGGAAAATCCCATGAACGGAGGAGCCTGGTAGGCTGAAGTCCATGGGGTCACTTGGAGTCAGACAAGACTAAGCCACTTCCCTTTCACTTTTTATTTTCATGCATGAGAGAAGGAAATGACAACCCACTCCAGTATTCTTGCCTGGAGAATCACAGGGATGGGGGAGACTTGTGGGTTGCTGTTATGGGGTCGCACAGACTTGGACACGACTGAAGCAACTTAGGAGGAGTAGCAGCAGTGTTTACATATTGCGACATGCTTAAAGAGCTTCATCGTCCACTCTAGATCCAAATAGTCAGTATTTTATCACCATAACAGCGTTTCAGTGCTGTGGCATGATTTGAAAATTTGTTGGCCCACACTGAGGCATACACAGTCAGTATTTCATCATCTTTTAGTGTTTCAGGACTCTGATAAGATTATATGTGTTCTTGGCCCCAATAACATCAATGTACTCACCATTTATAACCATGTTGTTTCACTCCTGTGACATAATGTCAAGGACTTTTTCATTCATTTCTGTGTCAAAAGAACCCAGTAGTATTTTTTTTTATTTTTTATTTTCTCATCTATGAAATTTTTCTGGAACCTCTGTGTCCATCCCAGCTCAAACAGAGTCCGTATTCCCAATCAATGCTTCAGTGATGTCACATGCTTCAAGTACTTCCTTCATTCACTCCATATCAAGTACATGCAGTCGTTTAAAAACATGTAACGTTTCTGTTGTGTGACATGCTTCAAATGTTTCTCTAATCCATTTGAGCTGAAACGTACCCAGGAGTTTATGATCACCCAGTGTTTCAGTGCTGTGACATGTTTCCAGTGTTTCTTCTTCTACTCCATGGTAAACACAAGCAGTAGTTTATCACCATCAATTGTTTCAGTTTTGTCACATTCTCAAGGCTTTTATATCATATGCTCTGGTTCATCAAGTGTTTAGTTCTGTGATATGTTTCAGCTGTTTCTGTACATACCAGTTCATACACACTCATAAATTTATCAGCATCCTGTGTTTTAGGGCTGTCATATGGTTAAATGAATCCCCATCCTACCTCAGTGCAAACACACCCAGTATTGATCAACATATGGTCTTTCAGTTACATGATATATTTCACGTGCTTTATAATCTTCTTGGAAGATACACCCAATAATTTATCGAATTCTAGTGTTTCAGTGCTATGAAGTTTTTCAGTGTTTCTGCATCCAAATAGCTCAGGCATGATTAATAGATTATAACCATCACTGTTTCAGGTTTATAACATGCCTTAAGCACATCTCCATCTACTTTCATTGGAACACAAGCAATAATTACCACCATCCTGTAAATCAGAGATAAAATATTCTTGGAATGCTTCATTGTCTAATGTGGGTCAAACACACCTAGTATTTTTTAATCATTCAGTGTTTCAGTCCTGTGATAACTTCCACTGCTTCCTCATGTACTACACGTCATCACACCAAGTATCTTGAACTGTAGAGAGAATGTCTCTTCACTACTGAAAATGAGTTGTAGAGCATGGACCTCACCACTAGTAAGATCCCATTGTAAGCACTTCTGCACTGGCTAAACTCTGGAGTAAGTGTGACAACAGCATTCATCCTGTATTCTGGAACACACATCTTAACCATTACATAGCCATTGTTCTACATAAGGCTTAGTACAACAACAGAGCTTGCATTCTGGAAGTATCATGCTACCTTTACTGAGTCAACATTATATGGCGTTCGTGATCCAACTTCTGAGTTTGCACTACAGAATACACGTTATGCCACTACTGACCAAGCTCTAGTGTGCACATGACAAAGTACTGACCCCCACATCAAAGGGTAATGCAGAAAATTATTCTAAGTACTGGACTATTGTGCTCATTTCACATACTAAGCAAGATAATGCTCAAAATTCCTTGTGCTAGGCTTCCAAGTATTTAAACCAAGAACTTCCAAATATATATGCTGGATTTAGAAAAGGCAGAGGAATGAGGGCTTATACTGCCCACATCCACTGCCTACTACAGAAAGTAGGAAGTCAAGAGATACCTGGAGTAACACGCTAGTTTGACCTTGGAGTACACATGAAGTAGGGCAAAGACTAACAGAGTTTCCTAAGAGAAATCACCATTTATAGCTAACTGCTAACACCGTCTTCTAGAGATGGTCAATGCTGAAATCAAACTAATTATGTTATTTGTAGCTGAAGATGGAGACGCTCTATACAGTCGGCAAAAAAAAAAAAAAAAAAAAAAGACTGAGCAGTGACATGGTTCAGATCATGAATGCCTTAAAGAAAATTCAGACTTAACTTGAAGAAAGTTTGAAAATCCACTAGACCATTTGGGTTTGACCGAAATCAAACCCTTATGTTTAAACAATGGATGTGACACATAAATTTGAGGGATAAGATCTTATTGACAGGTTGCCTGGAGAACTATGGACAAAGGGTCATGACATTCTGTGTGAGACAATGATCAAGACGGTCACCAAGGAAAATAAATGTAAAAAGGCAAAAGGGTTGTCTGAGGAGGGCTTACAAATAGCCTAGAAAGAAGAGAAGCTAAATCATAGGAGAAAAAGAAAGATAATATATTTGAAGGCCATTTTCCAAAGAAGAGCAAGGAGAGATAAGAAAGCCTTCCTCAGTTATCAATGTAAAGAAATAGAGAAAAACAATAGAATGGCAAAGAACAGAGATAGCCTAAAGAAAGTTATAGATACGAAGGGAACATTTCATGCAAAGATGGGCACAATAAAGGAGAGAACTTGTATGGACCTAACAGAAGCAGAATATATTAAGAAATGGTGGCAAGAATACACAGAAGAACTGTACAAAAAGAAAAAAAGAAAGAAGGAAATAAAGAAAGGAAGAGAGAAAGAAAGAAAGAAAGAAAGAAAGAAAGAAAGAAAGAAAGAAAGAAAGAAAGAAAACTTAATTACCCATATAACCATGATGGAGTCTTTAATCACCTAGAACCAGACATACTGGAATGTGAAATCAAGTATCCCTTAGTACCTCACTATGTATAAAGTTACTAGAGTTGATGGGTTTCCAGTTGTGCAGATTCAAGTCCTACAAGATTATCCCATTAAAATTCTACACTCAATATTGCAGACAATTTGGAAAGCTTGGCATTATCCTCAAAACTGGAAAAGTTTAGTTTATGCTCCAATCCCAAAGAAAGGCTATGCTAAAGACTGTTTAAACAACCACACAGTTTCACACATGTCACATGCAAGCAAAGTAATGCTCAAAGTTCTCCAAGCCAGGCTTCAACAGTACATGAACAAAGAAATTCGAGATGCTAAAGCTGGATTTAGAAAAGTCAGAGAAACCAGAGATCAAATTGCCAGCATCCATTGGACCAGAGAAAAGGCAAAGAGTTCAAGAAAAAAACTACGTCTGATTTGAAATATGCTAAAGGTTTTGACTGTGTAAATGACAACAAAGTATGGGAAATTCTGAAAATGATGCAAATACCAGGTCTCTTTAACTGTCTCCTGAGAAATCTGAAGGCAGGTCATGAAGCAACAGTTAGAACTGGACATGGAACAATACACTAATTTCAAATTGGGAAAGGAGTATATCAAGGGTAAATATTGTCATGAGGCTAATTTAACTTATATTCAGAGGACATCATGTGAAATGCCAGGCTGGATAAAGACCAAACTGGGATCAAGTTTGCTTGGGGAGATATCAGTAACCTCATGTATGCAGTAGATAATACATACATGGTAGAAACTGAAGAATAACTAAAAAGCTTCTTGATGAAAAGAATGATAAAGCTTGCTTAAAACTCAATATTGAAAAACTGAAAATCATGGCATCTCGACCTATCATGTCATGTCAAATAGGGAAAACATGTGAAAAATGAAAACAGGGATAGACTTTATTTCTCAGGCTCCAAAATCACTGCAGATGGTGACTGAAGCCATATAATCACAAGGTGCTAGATCCTTGGAAGAAACGCTGTAACCATCTAAAGTGCATATTCAAAAGCAGAGGCATTACTTTGCAATTTTTGGTCTCTCAGGTCATACGTATGTAGTTTCCATTACTCACATGTGGATGGGAGGGTTGGATTATACAGGAAGCTCAGCATGGAATAATTGACACTTTTGAACTGTGGTGTTGGAGAAGACTCTTGAGAGTCTCTTAGACTGCAAGGAGATCATAGTAGTCAATCCTGATGGAAAACATCCCTAAATATTTATTGGAAGTAGTTTTACTGAAGCTGAAACTCTATACTTTGGCAATCTGATGCAAAGAACTAACTATAGGAAAAGACCCTGATGCTGGGAAAGCTTGAGTGCAGAAGGAGAAGGGCCTAGCTGAAGATGAGATGATCAGTACAACTAATTTGATGCATATGTTTTCAAGCAAACTCTGGGAGTTACTGATGACCGTGTGATGGTGTGTTGTTGTGATGGTGTGCTGCAGTCTGTGGTCTCGCAGAGAGTTGCTATCACTGAGCAACTGAACAACAGCAGAATAATACATTTCAGTAAGAAGCCTAACTTTCAAGAAGATACTCAAAGAAAAATAGAGGAAAAAAAATCAATACTTCTATACATCCATTTTTACTGCTATTGAAACAAGATATTCCATATTTAAATATGACTTTCCTGAAGTATGTGAATTTTTGTTTTAATCTCAGAGAGGTATATTGATGAAGTCATGATGCAGAGACCAATGTCAGTTCTCACAGATTCCCTTAATAAAATCATGGTGTACTTAAGGAGTTAGGGATATTTCTTCCATGGGAATAAAATATTTTGATGAGAAACTCTTTAATTATTTAGAAAACACTAATTACCAAAATCAAATTAGTTTGGGATATTTGTAATCTTTCCCTTGGTATCAGAAGATACTACAGCCCTAACAATAATGCAGGGTTTCCCAACAAAAACCCTGAAACAGAACAGCTCATCAAACTCTAAAAGCTCATTAGAAAACTGTTAATTTGCTATTAAAATCAGTGAGCACTATACCCAAGTTAAAGAATGCCAAAAACAGCTTGAAGGACATCACAAGAGTCTACTTAAAAAAAAAAAAGAAAGAAAGAAAGCAATATGAAGTTAATGGTATGAACGTTTAGAGTAGAAAACACTTGAAATATAGTAATAGAAATTATATTAAAAGTTTCCTAGTGTGTGGGCAGAATGAGAAGTCCCGTCAGAAATTAAAACAAACAAAACAAATTTCCACATTATTTTAGAAAATACAAATCACTTCAGAATAAAATATAAAGGTGCAAAAGAAAGACCCAACAGCTTCAGTAGGTATATATATACTCAAATTATATAAGCAACATAATGTTCATAGGCTTTTAGGCATTCACACCACAAATTTGAACTATGATGGTTGGGATATCCTTACCTCTTATCCTGGTGAACTGTTGCATAGAATATTTTTTATTTTGTGATAAATTTGTTCTAATCAGTATCATTCTGTCATGTTTTGAAACATAAGTATTTTTGTACTTTCAACATTCAAAGTACATTTGCTTGTTGCTACATATATGTAAATACACGTCTAAGTTAAACTAAGTCATTGTTTTTACTTAAGGTCTTATTTATTTTATTATTTTGAAAATTGCATTTATTTTGGCAGGGCCAGGTAGTCATGGATATTCACAGGCTTTCTCTAGCTGAGGCAAGTGGTATGGTGCACTTCAATATGGTGCATAATCTTCCCATTGTGATGGTTTCTTTTGTTGGAGAACACTGGCTCTAGTTTTGGCACATGAGTTCCTGAGTTGTGAGCCATGAGCTTAGTTACACTTCAGGGTGTGGGATCTTCCCAGACAAGGATCACTGGGAATCTGAATATTAATTGATGCATCACTAGGGCAGTTCTGAGCAAATGCAGACTATGCAGGCTAGAAGTTTGATACATTACATATGAAAGCCAAGAAGTACTTCTTAAGTAGATACTGTGTTGCTTTGGGGTATTCTCCTGGTGGCTCAGTAGTAAAGAATCCACTTCCCAATGGAGATAAATGACCCAGGGTTGAGAAATCCCTGAGTCAGGAAAACAGATCTTCTGGAAGAGAGAATGAAAACCAGCCTCCGTATTCTTCCCTAGGAAATCCCACAGGTGGATAAGCTTGGTGATCTATGGTCCATGGAGATGAAAAAGAGAAGAAAATGACTTAGCAACTAACCACGACCACCACCACCATGTTGTTTTGGCAGATAAAGAAGATCGTTTTTTAAATGACCTTTTCCTAGAATGTCTGAAAGGTAATCAGTGCTTTTGATTATCAAAATTATACATAACTAAAAGGCATTTAGTGAAGAGATACAACACACCCAAGGTAAGAGAAACCCAAGTAAGATGGTAAGTGTTGCAAGAGGGCATCAGAGGGCAGACATATGAAATCATACTCACAGAAAACTAGTGAATCTAATCACAGTAGGACCACAGCCTTGTTTAACTCGATTAAACCAAGCCATGCCTGCAGAACAACCCAAAATGGGCGGGACACGGTAGAGATGTCTGACAGAATGTGGCCCACTGGAGAAGGAAATGGCGAGCAACTTCAGTATTCTTGCCTTGAGAACCCCATGAACAACATGAAAAGGCAAAATGATAGGATTCCAAAAGAGAAACTCCCTAGGTCATTAGGTTCCCAATATGCTACTGGAGATCAGTGGAGAAATAACACCAGAAAGAATGAATGGATAAAGCCAAAGCAAAAACAATGCCCAGTTGTGGATGTGACTGGTGGTAGAAACAAGATCCAATGCTGTAAAAAGCAATATTGCATAGGAACCTAGAATGTCAGGTCCATGAATCAAGGCAAATTGGAAGTGGTTAAACAACTGATGGCAAGGGTGAACATCGACATTCTAGGAATCAGCAAACTAAAATGGACTCGAAAGGGTGAATTTAACTCAGATGACCATTAAAACCACTGCTGTGGGCAGGAATTCCCCAGAAAAATGGAAGTAGCCATCATTGTCAACAAAAGACTTTGAAATGAAGTACTTGGATGAAATCTCAATAATGACAAAATGATCTCTGTTCATCTCCAAGGCAAACCACTCAATATCACATTTATCCAAGTATATGCCCTAACCAGTGACACTGAAGACTCTGAAGTGAAACGGTTTTATGAAGATTTACAAGACTTTTTAGAACTGACATCCATAAAAGATGTCCTTTACATTATAGAGGAATGAAATGCAAAAGTAAGAAGTCAAGAAAAACCTGGAGTAAAAGGCAAATTTGGCCTTGGTATGAGGAATGAAGCAGGGCAAAGACTAGTAGAGTTTTGCCAAGAAAATGCACTGGTCATAGCAAACACCCTCTTCCAACAACACAAGAGAAGACCCTACATGTGGACATCACCAGATGGTCAAAACCAAAATCAGATTGATTATATTCTCTGCAGAAAAAGACGGATAAGCTCTACACAGTCAACAAGAACAAAACCAGGTGCTGACTGTGGCTCAGATCATGAACTCCTTATTACCAAATTTAGATTAAACTGAAGAAAGTGGGAAAAACCGCTAGACCATTCATGTATGACCTACATCAAATCACTTATGATTATACAGTGGAAGAGAGAAATAAATTTAAGGGCCTAGATCTGATAGATAGAGTGCCTGATGAACTATGGAATGAGGTTCATGAAATTGTACAGGACACAGGGATCAAGACCATCCCCATGGGAAAAAATGCAAACAAAAACAAAAACAAAAAACCTGTCAGGGGAGGCCTTACAAATTTCTGTGAAAGGAAGAGAGGCAAAAAGCAAAGGAGAAAAGGTAAGATGTAGGCACCTTAATGCAGATTTACAAAGAATAGCAAGAAGAGATAAGAAAGCCTTCATCAGTGCGCAATTCAAAGAAACATAGGAAAACAACAGAATGAGAAAGACTAGAGATATCTTCAAAAAAATTAGAAAAGCCAAGGGAACATTTCATGCAAAGATGGTGTCTATAAATGACAGAAATGGTCTGGACCTAACAGAAGCGGAAGATATTAAGAAGAGGTGGCAAGAATACATAGAACTGTACAAAAAAGATCTTCATGACCCAGATAATCATAATGATGTAATCACTAATCTAGAGCCAGACATCTTGGAATGTGAAGTCAACTGGGCCTTGGAAAGCATCACTACGAACAACACTAGTGGAGGTGATGGAATTCCAGATGAGCTGTTTCAAATCCTGAAAGATGATGCTAGCAAAGTGCTGCACACAATATGCCAGCAAATTTGGAATATTCAGCAGTGACCACAGGACTGGAAAACATCAGTTTTCATTCCAATTCCAAAGAAAGGCTATGCCAAAGTGTGCTCAGACTATCGCACAATTGCACTCATCTCACACGCTAGTAAAATAATGCTCAAAATTCTCCAAGCCAGGTTTCAGCAATACGTGAACCATGAACTACCTGATTTTCAAGGTGGTTTTAGAAAAGGCAGAGGAACCAGAAACCAAATTGCCAACATTCCTGGATTATCGAAAAAGCAAGAGAGTTCCAGAAAAAATAAAACATGTTGTTCTGCTTTATTGACTATGCAAAAGACTTTGACTATGTGGATCACATTAAACAATGGAAAAGTCTGAAAGAGATAGGAATACTCAAAGGAACCAGAAACCAAATTGCCAACATTCCTGGATTATCGAAAAAGCAAGAGAGTTCCAGAAAAAATAAAACATGTTGTTCTGCTTTATTGACTATGCAAAAGACTTTGACTATGTGGATCACATTAAACAATGGAAAAGTCTGAAAGAGATAGGAATACTCAGCCACCTAAGCTACCTCTTGAGAAATCTGTATGCACGTCAGGAAGCAACAGTTAGAGCTGGACATGGAACAACAGATTGGTTCCAAATAGGACAAGGAGTACGTCAGGCTATATATTGTCAGCCTGCTTATTTAACTTCTGTGCAGCGTACATCATGAGAAATGCTGGACTGAAAGAAACACAAGCTGGAATCAAGATTGCCAGGAGAAATATCAACCTCAGATATGCAGATGACACCACCCTTATGGCAGAAAGCGAAGAGGAACTAAAAAGCCTGTTGATGAGAGTAAAAGAAAAGTGTGAAAAAGTTGGCTTAAAGCTCAAAATTCAGAAAACGAAGATCATGGCATCCAGTCCCATCACTTCATGGGAAATAGATGGGGAAACAGTGTCAGACTTTATTTTGGGGGGCTCTAAAATCACCACAGATGGTGACTGCAGCCATGCAATTAAAAGATGCTTACTCTTTGGAAGAAAAGTTATGGCCAACCTAGACAGTATATTTAAAAGGTGAGACATTACTTTGCCAACTAAGGTCCATGTAGTCAAGGCTATGTTTTTCCCTGTGGTCATGTATGGATGTGAGAGTTGGACTGTGGGGAAGGCTGAGCACTGAAGAATTGCTGCTTTTGAACTGTGGTGTTGGAGAAGACTCTTGAGAGTCCCTTGGACTGTAAGGAGATCCAACCAGTCCATTCTGAAGGAGATCAGCCCTGAAATGTTTTTGGAAAGAATGATGCTAAATCTGAAACTCCCGGTGTTTGGCCACTTCATGCTTAGAGTTGACTCACTGGAAAACACTCTGATGATGGGAGGGATTGGAGGCAGGAGGAAAAGAGGATGACCAAGAATGAGATGGCTGGATGGCATCATGGACCCAATGGACGTGAGTCTGAGAGAGCCCCCTGAGATGGTGATAAACAGGGAGGCCTGGAGTTCTGTGATTCATGGGGTCGCAAAGAGTCGGACTGAGCGACTGAACTGAACTGACCTAGACAAGGCAACATGGAAGATTTGGAAGCTCATTCGGTAATTTACTTTTTGCCTTGTTTGAAGTGGTGGTTCCTTATATTATCTTTCCTTGTGAGTCATATGTAAATAATCTGTCTGCAATGTGGGAGACCTGGGTTTGATCCCTAGGTGGAGAAGATCCCTGGAGAAGGGAATGGCTACCCATTCCAGTGTTCCTGCCTGGAGAATTCCATGGACAGAGGAACCTGGTGGGCTACAGTCCATATAGTCCCAAAGAATTGAATACACTTTCTTTTCTTCTCCTTATGTTAATTAAGGAGCCTTAACATTCCTAAGGAGCAGTCTTACAAAAGATGTGAAGGCTTGAAGTTCAAAGCTGAGGGCCACAAAAGTCAAGGGAAGGAATGACAGCTAGTTGAGAGTTTGGGTTCCTGACAAAGAGGGTGGGACCACTACAGGGACCACTAAGAGCTCCTGGTGCGAGTGGTCTGATTAAGTCCTACCTGACCGACGATCCCGCTGAGCTCCCCCTCCAACATCTTCACTTGGCACTCAAGTAACTCGATGTTGCTCAGGGAAGCTTGGTATTTATCCCTGTAGAGGTTTAAGCTCCTTTCGAGGGAGACGATTTTGTCCCCAGCCAAGGCGAGTTGCTCCTGGGCCAAATGGAGCTTATCCTCTGTGTTCTCATTATGATTTCCCAGTTCCTCCTCATAGAGAATCACCTGTTGGTATAGGAAAGAAACCACACTGAACCCACAGAAGCATCTAATGACAAAAGGGTATGGCTATAAGATCGCATGCAGAGGAGTCTTTCATCTTAACTAGAAATGCAGATGTAAAGAATAGGCCCAACACAGATCTAAAAGCTACAGTATGTAAAATCAGAATGGTAATGATTAGAATAATTTTTAAAAAGATTGTTCTGTTTGGATGGTAAGCTTCTTAAAGGCAGGGACCATTTCTGTTTCCCATTCTTCCTGGTATGTAGTTAATTCAATAAAGATATGTTAGTTGATTAACAGGGATGAATGTATAGGTCTATTTTTAAAGGGCTTGAGATGGCAGTGTTTTTTCTTTACTAGGTATTCTCTAGAGGTCTAATTTAGAAAATGTGGAGTCCCTGGTGCACACAGGTCTGCTTCAGCAAAGTTCCCTACAGACAGTGGGGGAATAGGACCTGAAGTTCCTGGGGAATTTGCATCCTCCTTATTTAGGTTCTTTTTCTTCCTAATCAGTTAATTAGTCAACCAATTGAACAGATATTTATTGAATGCTTAAGAACAATGCCTTCGGTGCTTAGGGGTATTTATACTTACACAGCACAGGGCTCCTCCCTCACAGCATTTACAAACTTCTATTGGGGGAGATACAATTTAAAATTAGCAAACAGCTCTTGAGTGTGCTAAATTATATGACTTGCATTATATGTATTGAAGGAGTTAAGAGCAGGAGAGTCATCAAGGAAGGCTTTATTTGGGTTCAAATAGTTCAGAATTCAGATAGAACACATTCTATTGATTTAAGCTGATACATTTTCTGCCTGCCATTTGAGAGTTTATTAGGGAAGGTGTTCATTTACTTTGAGGTGTTTATTAGGGAAGAAAAAGAGAAAATTAATATTTTATATTCATATGTTTATAACAGAAGCTGTCAGGAGGCCTGCCTATACCCCCTTGACACTCACCATTCCTCCGTATGTTAACTCCCTTCCAACTGCAAGCATCTTTAGAAACCAAAGGGAACACTTAAATACCAAGCCCCACAGATGTAAGCCTATCCTTAGAAGAAAAAGAGAATAGCTTTCCAGAGCTGTGACTAAGCAGCTCCGTTGGGAAAAAGACTAAAGACAATGGCAATGAAAAGAGCCTGTGTTACTTTGGAAATTTTGTTTATGATTATAAGTTCTACGTCAGAATCCCAGTTCTTGTCAAGAGTCATTTATCCTGGTGATTAACTAGAATGCCACTCCTGTGATCAGACTGAGACAGAATAATTTGAATGAGTACCACCCTTCTCTCTTTAGGAGGAAATAATGTGCTAAACTCCAATTAAAATGGATGCTGCAGCTTTGAAGTCGCTTCAGTCGTGTCTGATTCTATGCGACTCCAAAGAGGGCAGCCCACCAGGCTCCTCTGTGCCTGGCATTCTCCAGGCAAGAATAATGGAGTGGGTTGCCATTTCCTTCTCCAGTGCATGCATGCATGCTAAGTCGCTTCACTCGTGTCTGACTTTGCAACCCTACGGACAGCAGCCCTCCAGACTTCTCTGATCACAGTATTCTCCAGGCAAGAACACTGCAGTGTCTTACTATTTTCTTCTCTCATTAAAATAAATAAGTTAATTTAAAACATTAAAACAGGAATAGCTTGTATAACATGTGATGTTCTCATGGCGATCATAGCGATTCAGTGTAAACAGATAGGAACTGAGGAAACAATCTGGGTTGCGTCCTTAACTTCAGTTCAAAAGGATTGATTTTCTAAGTAGTGTAAAGAAGATCCCTTGTGTATTATTGCAATAATTAATTTTTATGTAGATCTGATGTTCTTTTCTTTCTTTCTTTTTTTAAATACTTTATTCTACTTTACAATACTGTATTGGTTTTGCCATACATTGACATGAGTCAGACACAGGTGTACACGATCTCCTAATGCCGAAGCCCCCCTCCCACCTCTCACGCCACATCATCTCCCTGGATCATCCCAAACACCAGCCTCAAGCATCCTGTAACCTGTACTGAACATAGACTGGCATTTCGTTTCTTATATGATAGTATACGTTTCAGTGCCATTCTCCCAAATCATTCCACCCTCTCCCTCAGAGGCCAAAAGTCCATTCTATACCTCTGTGTCTCTTTTGTTGTCTCACATATAGGGTCATTGTTACTATCTTTCTAAATTCCATATATATGTGTCAGTATACTGTATTGGTGTTTTTCTTTCTGGATTACTTTACTCTGTATAATCAGCTCCAGATGTTCTTTTCAATTACGGATCTGAATTAAACTCAGAGGTCTGAGGATCATGCTACAGTTTGAATTTTGGTCATCGCCTGTTAAGAAGAGTAACACTTCAGTATGAATGTAATTTCTAGCACACTGTGCCTTAAATACCCACTTCTGTGTTCCTTGCCTGGAGAACCCCAAGGACAGGGGAGCCTGGTGAGCTGCAGTCTATGGGGTCGCACAGAGTCTGACACCACTGAAGCTACTGTAGCAGCAGCAGCAGTGCCTTAAATAAACAATGGTGTTGCTTAATTGTTTTAAAGTATCATATTTCTTTTTAAAAGTTATGGAGCTGAATTATTTTAAGGAAAATGTTCACTTTTTTTTTTTTTTCAATATAATGGAACTTAGGGTTAAAGACCACAACATCTGCTTAAAACACTGGGAAGAGAAGAAAGTGAAAATATTCCTCTCCTGTTTTTCCTCCAGTTAACAGATGTTTTGAATAAATTGTCTCATCATCATATGCCATAGTATGTACTCGTCTGTTTGCAGAGTTTTTCTATATATTCCAATTATTTATATATTTTCTTTATATTTTTGATACAATTTAAGGAAAGCAGAAATATGCACTATGAAGTTAAGAAAATGGGGTATTACATATATTCTTTTCATTATTTTGTGTTGCCACTATTATAAGAAGGGCATTTCCAAAGTAAAGCTTACAGAAGACAGACTGGAGTCATAAGTTTCAATTCCTGTCATTAGAAGTTGCAGAAATCCTATACTAAGTAATCCTCACTTTTCTTAACATTGAAAGTTTTGATCTGTTTGTTGAGAGTAACTTTAGTTAACATTTTAAATATTTCTCAAGTACAACAGCCATTAAGGATTAAAAAAAGAAAAGATGATCCTTTACAGATAAAATAGATTGTATGCCATTTTAATCTCAAAAGTCATATGTGTTGTAAGCAAATAGTACTGAATTTGATGAATCACTTAAGTTGTGGAAGTGAAAATCTAAGTTCATAACTAAATTCTATACACTAAGACTTTCATAAATTTATCCTTTAGCTGAGTTAAGGGGAAGGAAGGAACATCCATTGAAAAATTTGAGAAAGTGTTGCAGGCAGTGTATTTGGGCCTTAGTTTTAATCACTGTTGTATTTGTGTGTGTGTGTATTTTCCTGCAAATTTAGCTACTAACTTTGCTTTTTAACAGTGTGCTTTGAATGTATTCTCTGTAGTAAGATGATATGAAGTTCAGTGCTAGTTCATTACAGTCAATAAAATTATACTCATGTTCAGTGACAGACCATTCATCAGGTAATTTCTGAAACACATTTCTTCTGAGAATTTATAGGGAATACACATTTAGCTGGTTTCTGTAGTATAAAAAAGGGGAGCATAAACCCTAAGATCGGAAAAGGCAGTGACAACCCACTCCAGTAGTCTTGCCATGAAAATCCCATGGATGGAGGAGCCTGGTAGGCTGCAGTCTATTCTAAGTGTCAGACACAGCTGAGCGAATTTCCTTTCCCTTTTCACTTTCACGTATTGAGGAAGGAAATGGCAATCCACTCCAGTGTTCTTGCCTGGAGAATCCCAGGGATGGGTGAGCCTGGTGGGCTGTCATTGATGAGGTTGCACAAAGTCAGACACCACTGAAGTGGCTTAGCAGAAAACCCTCAGATGGTTTCTTTTCACTTTGCTAGAGTTTACTTTTCCAAGTTGATAAACTGCATGTATACACTAAAAAAAAAAAAAAAAAAAAAAAAAGGAAGAAAAAGTTCACCAATGTGTTTTGTGGTGCTTCATCTGCGGATGTCCTGAACCCTTATATGCTGAATGTATTTGAGATGGAAGACTACTTTTAGTATGATGAAGAAAAACCTTCTTGAGAAGCTGAGTTTATGGATAATCAAGACTTCCTAGTTATTTAGTCTTTTTACATATCTTTCTTCAACCCTTTATCAAAAAATATCAGAATCTGTACACATGACAAAGTGAAAAACTTCTCTGCGGACTTTTTTAAACACATACAGGTTTGCCCAAAGATTTAATCTACACTTCAATTGCGTTCATTAGTTGTCACGGTCTGACTGTTGTACACTTGTTTGCTTTTATTTTCCTAAAAATTATATACTGATGCCCTAACCTCAGAAGATGATAGTACTGGGAAGCAGGCCCTCTGAGATGTCCTTCTCCCCCCATGGAATAACTGTTGGAAAAGGAAACTCTCCACATATGAAGGAGACCTCAGAGGGTTCATCATAGCATAGGGAGCAAGAACTCAGCCATTTGCAAATCACAAGAGGATATACACCAGAACCAGAACCCTACCAGCACACTAATGCTAGACTTCCCATGACCAGAAGTGAAACTTTCTGTTGTTGAAAAGCTAGTTTTTAGTATTTTGACATAAGAAATTGCATGAAGGGAAACACTGGTGACATTTTATTGTCACTCTTTTGTAGCCATGAGGCTTAGTGTTTCATTTTGAGTTGCTTATGTGATTTTACATGGAATAATTATCTTGATACATGTCATGTCGAAATTGTATACATAAATTATTTGTAAGACCTAGAAACTTTATTCAAAAGTAAATATCCCACATTAATTGGTGCTAAAAAGTGAGTGATCTCTTTTGATTCCTCTCAGGTCACTTAAAACATTCTGTAAGATGCCCTGGAGGGGAGCACAAAGTAATATTTTAATGGAAACTTAACAGTTCTCTTTTCTAGGATTTTAGAATGTGATAACACATTTCTTGGCATCAAAATTTGACACTACCTTCATGCAAATCAGACATTGTTGCATAGATTCAGAAGATAGGCTGGACCATGGACTCCCAGCACTGAAATTTCAAAAAGCAGCCTTTTCATTTTTTCAAATTATTTTCATGGGAAGACATTCAATTTACAATATTGGCTTAGTTTTTGCCTTACATCAAGAAGAGTAGGTCACCAGTACACACGTGTTCCCACATCCAAAAACTTTCTCCCACCTTAGTCCACAGACTATTGCTTTTTGTTGTCCCAGAGCACTGGTTTCGGATGCTCTGCAACATGCACTGAACTTGCACCAGTCATCTGTGTATGTATGGTAATGTACATGTTTCAATGCTATTTGCTCAAATCATCCAAACATTGCCCTCTCCACAGTCTGTTCTTTCCAGCTTTGTCTTTTTTGCTGCCCTGCATGTTGGATCATCATGACCAACTCTCCAAATTTCATACATATGCATTCCTACACAGTATCTATATTTATCGTTCTGACTTTACTTCATTCTGTAGAAGAGTCTCCTGTTTCACCCACCTTTCTATGATTGACACAAATACATTCCTTTCCACAGCTGAGTAATAGTCCACCATGTTTATATACCACCACTTTCTTATCCAGTCACCTGCAGTGGATATCTAGATTGCTTCCATGTCCTAGCTATTGTAAACAGTCGTGTACCTTGACCCAGCATGGGAGATGCCACCCATGACAGGTCATGTCAAAGAAAACTGTTAAGCAAGGCTTCAGGACTCAAGAGGCTTCATAGACCTGCTCAAGCATCAACCCCCAAACCAAAATCAGTCTGTCTTACTATTTTGTGCCTTTTACCAACACTCCTGACATACATGGGGCTATCCACAACCACCTTTCCCTGGAGAAAATTAGCTTAGGGCTTTAACTAATAAGTCTCCTGGACATGAGAGGAATATTTCAAATCAAGCCTCCTCTGTTAGCATTCTAGCTTGCTTGGCAGGTTTATCCAGATTCTTGCAGCTACGTATATGATTGTTCATAGCCTCTCAACTCTGAGAAGCACAGGAAGTCTACAACATAGAGCCTTTCAAAGAATTAAAAGGTATTAGAATAGTGCTGGTGTAGGATTTCATTATTGTGCCAATGCTTGTTGCTAAGTTCCCATATCTTTTATCCATTGTGCACCTGGTAGTGCATTAGTTAACATAGTTGGAATGTAAGAAAAACAAGTGTAGCTTTGAAATTAACCACATCAGACATTTGAGCTAATTGGGTTTTTTTGTTGTTGTTGTAACTCACTGCAACTTTGCTCCATAAGAAATGTAACTTGTTTAATACTTTCTGAGGCTGACATAGATTAGAAATATTAAAAATAAAAAACATTTCAAAGAAAAATAAATTTTCTGGTTGAACAACCTTCATCAAAAGAAGGTCATAAACTATTCACAGGCCTCCAAGGCCAGATGATAATGAACACAATATTGTTTATGGGAAAGGTATGCAAAAAAAAAAATCATGATTTTGATAGAAACAAAACAAATGTAGTGTTTGTGCTGACTCTGTATAATTTCACATGTTTCATTTCCCTCTATGTACCACTTAAGATATAAAAGTCCCTTTTGAAAATAAAATAACGGGTCTTGCTCACTGAAGAAGCTTGGTCACTCTGTGTTTTTGTTTTTGTTTTGTTTTTTTCTCTTTTTTTCCTTCTCTCTCCCTCTCCCTCCATCTCTTTTTCAGGCTGATCCCTTGGAGCACAGAGGCTCCCAGAGTTCACTTTCCTGCCTGGCCAAGGAATAACAGCCTCTTTATCCTCTCAATTTTCTTATCTACAACATTATTTCCTTATCTCTCTCCAAACATTCACCAATGCCATTTCTCCTGAGGGTTTGTGTGTATCCTGTGGGGGCTGGACCCTGGCAATCATGGGATGAATATAGGGGTACGTGTCTCTTTCAGTTCTGCTTTCCTTGGGGTGTATGCTGGGGTGATTGCTGGTCATACAACAGTTCTACTACCTGGTTTTTTAAGAAATCATATGATTTATTGTGGCTATACCAGTTTTTATTCCTAGCAATGGTGTAAGTTAGTTACCTTTTCATTCCCTCTCCAGTGTTTCTTGTTTGAGGCTTTGGGTGACGTTCCTTGTGACCAGAGTGAGATGACACCTCATTGTGGTATTGACTATCATCTCTCTGATAGTGAGTGATGTTGAGCATCTGTCCTATGTTCATTAGCCATTTGTATATTTTCTCTGGAGAAATGTCTATTTAGTTCTTTTGTACACTTTTTTGTCTGGTTGTATATTTTTCTGGTATTGAGTTAAATGAGCTGCTTACATATGTGGGAGATTAACTCTTGGGCAGTTGTTTGATTTGTTGTAATTTGCTCCAGTTCTGAAGGCTGCCTTTTCATCTTGCTTATAGTTTCCTTCACTGTGCAGAAGCTTACAAATTTAAATCGGTCACTTTTGTTTCCTTATCTGTTTATTTCCATTACTCTGGGATGTGGGCCATAGAGGAGAAGATCTTGCTGTGATTTCTGTCAGAGAGTGTTCTGCCTATGTTTTTTTCTAAGAACATTATAATTTGTGGCCTTCCACTTAGGTCTTTAACCCATTTTGCATTTGTGTGTGTGTGTGACGTTAGAAAACATTTCATTATTTTAATGTAATTGACCTGTTTTCCCAGAACTGCTTGTTAAAAAGGTTGTCTTTGCTCCATTGCATATTTATGCCTCCTCTGTCAAAACAAGGAGGCTGTGTGTGTGGCTTCATCTCTGGACTTTTTATTTTGTTCCATTGATCTGTACTTCTGTCTTCGGCACAGTACCTTACAGCCTTAATGACTGTAGCTTTGTACTATAATCTGACGTCAGGAAGGCTGATTTCTCCATTTACATCGGTTCTCAAGAGTGATTTGCTCATTGGAGGTCTTTTGTGTTTCCACACAAATTGTGAAATTATTTGTTCTAGTTCAGTGAAAAACACCATTGGTGTTTTAATAGGTATTTTTTGGTTGAATATGAGAATATCAGTGTGAATGTACTTACTGATAGATTGCCTTGAGTTGCATGCTCATGGTCACTGTATTGATTCTTCTGGTCCAAGAACATGGTACACTTCATCTATTTGTGCCATCTTTGATTTCTTTCACCATGGTCTTATAGTTTTCTGTACCATGTCATTGCTTTAAGTGAATATGATCCTAAATATTTGATTCTCTTAATTGGGTGGTGAATGAGATACTTTCCTTAAGTTCTCTTTTTCGTTTTTCATTACCAGTGTATCAGAATGAAAGGGCTTCATGAGTATTAATTTCGTATTCTGCAGCTATACTCTATTCATTGATTTCTCAAGTAATTTTCTGCTGACATCCTTATTGTTTGCTGTGTGGAAGGTCATGTCATCTTCTAACAGTAATTTTTTTTTTCCAGTCTGTATTCCTTTTATTTCCTTTATCCCTGATTGCCTGCATCTGAGGAATATCAGCACCTGAGGCCTCTAGATCAGGAATGATGAGAGGCAGTACACCAGAGCAGCCACCAGAGACAGTTATTGTTGTAAATGTGGATGATCCTGGGAAATAGCTGAGAAACCGGGAGTCCAAGACCCATACCGGTCAGTCAGAGCCCCTGTAGTTGCTCTCACTATTGCAGTGCAAAGGTACGAGGTGGTCCACAAGCAAGGTGGAACTGAATGGGGCTGCTATTCTCATCTGCTCTGAGTGCCACACAAATTTAGACATATGCCTGCATCTTTTGTGTAGACAGAGAGCAGGTCAGACCCAGGGCTTTCTTGATGAAGACACACACATACATACACATACGCATACGCACACACACATGCACACACACATACGCACACACATACACACATATACACACACCACCTCCTTGCTTGAAAACACAATATGCAACAGGGACTGAAAATCCTGACAAGGTAAGCAGTGGCATTACACTACGCAGCACACACAAGTCATGAGGAGGATAGTAGTGGTCAGAAATAACCCCTGCTTGGGGGATACAGCCCGCCTCAGATACAGAACACTACAAGGAACCCAGAGCTATGAGTGTGTCTGATGGCAGGGCCTGAGGACATCAGTGGTGGCTGGGCAAGTGGAAGTGCCCAGCGTCCTTGGAAACTCCTATTCCAGCATGCTTCTTCCACTCAAAACTAGGGCCGTTGCTATTGGATCTTCTGGCCCAGCATCTGGCCTGAAAGGCTCTTTTACCTCAAGCAGATTATGATCCACACTCAAGTTTCTGTCATGATCAGTGACCAAGACAACGACTCTTTTAACTATAAGATCGACTTGAAGGTCAGTGAGGGAGAGTGAGGGTGTGTTTGTATGGGACTTGGTGGGGAGATGGGGGAATCATGTTATCTATGTTCATATGATGTGAGAATGTGCAGAGGTTTCATGGAAACTGTTAATGCCTTCCTAGGAGGCAAGCTGAGGCACCTAGAAGCTTGTACCTTTACTCTCATTCCTGTCCTGGAAGGTGCAGGTGTGGAACCATCCAAGGTCCAGCTGTAATCTGATCTTTTCCTAATGGGACAAATTCTACTTCTGGAACACCCTGATCATTAAGGAGTATTGCCTTGACATCACTGGTAAAAAGTGGCTCCAGAAATGTTGTAGGTGTTAGGGGATTCATGATCAACTTGTGGAATCTATCCCTGTGTTCCCTGTCTTTCCGCAGGGTATAGTGCACTCTATATTTCACTCTAGTCACTGGCTCTTCGAATCTGAATGAGGAGCACCCAGCTGCAGGCTGGACATCAGGAGCCTTAACTTTCTCAGCTGGTTGTCAGGCCACAACTGCCCAGAATAGACAGGATTGCTGAAGTGGAGTATCTTTGGTCCTGGATACAGTTGATGATTGATGTTGGAGTTCTTCGATGTTCATGAGAGTGTTTGTGGCCTGGTCAGCCCCGTGCTGACCTTGCTTGTGTTGTCAGCAGATCATTGGCAAACACATGTGGGACAATTCTGTGAAGTATTTCCCTGGGAAGGAAGGTAGTACCATGAACGATAACTGACAGACACATGTGGTGAGGGTGTTTGGAGGTGGGCCCTGAAGGGACAACTGTGTAATGGCCAGGACACTGTCCTTTCCCAAATGAGAATGTTCAATCTCATGCAAGCTGGCTACAGAGCCAGATGTTGGGCCATGCATGTAGCACATGCCCTGCTGAGACTGGGTGCTTGGGGATTCAGTGTGTCCATGAGTGAAGCAAGTCTCCCTCTATTTAGCTGTGGTTGCAGTGTGAGAGCCCTAGGTGATACTACTAGAAACAGGATGAATTAAGTATCTTTGTCAGAATCTTCCTTCCATGAGTCCTGCCATTCCCCAGCCTCCTGTTGCTCAATGAGTTTAAGATAGCCTGTGCCTTACACTCCTACCCCTTACCCTGGGAAGGCCTATCATTGAAAGACTGTCCTGTCCAGTGTCCCAGTGCACCTGTGTGCTGACTTTGGAATCTTCTGTGAATTTCCACATCCACAATACTGCATCTCACCATGACCACATATGCTGTGCTGGAAACCTCTTCAAGCTGCCTTCAGAAAATACAGAAATGCTCAGGGAGGAGGTGGACAGGGAGCTCCAAAGGCAGGACATGGGCCTACTGATGCCATCTCCAACATTGCTGGACATGGTGTCTTCAGCTCCTAAAACACCTGTGTTTTCGGTTTGCGTTTGTGTCTCTCTATTGAGCCAATAAGTGTATACATGTGTGTGCTGGTGTCATTTGTGTTTATTTGT
This sequence comes from Madoqua kirkii, assembly GCA_006408675.1. Classification (NCBI taxonomy): domain Eukaryota; kingdom Metazoa; phylum Chordata; class Mammalia; order Artiodactyla; family Bovidae; genus Madoqua; species Madoqua kirkii. Next base: position 39,904 of record SJYC01073357.1, read on the forward strand.
GTATGTGTACGTGTTTGTCTGGTCCAGGGGAAAAGCAAAGACGAAGGCAACAAGAGAGGAGATCACAAGCAACGAAAAGAGGAGGCATAAGGCATCAAAAGTCTGAGGGTGGTTGTTCACTGTATCTTTACAGTGACATTACCCAGGATGGGAATGAAAAAAGGATGACCAGTAATAACACAGGAACTTAGTTCCAGAAGTCTGCAGTTATATGAAATATAGAAACACACTTACCATTTCTACCATGTTATAGTATGTGTTTGGACCAGGAAGAGTGGGTGCATGGTCTGTGGATTCACTCAGAGTAAATCAGGTGGGATGGGGCTTTAAAACCACCACCTGCGAAGCCCACAGTCTGTGTGGAGATGAGCCAGCATTTGGAAATGTTGGATATGGATACGGAGGACCTGGGATGGTTGAGGAGGCTAAGGTCTTGCTGAGAAGGACAGAGATCTGAAGGAGAAAGACATACAGATTTCCTGCTGCACTGAAGACTTGTTCCACACACATAAGAAGGAGACTCAGGAAGGTCCTGGGCCAGTACTTCTCAGGTTTAGCCCATCAACCAGCATGCTCTCTCCATGAGGGTGGATGCGAGACATGCTAACGTAGGTTGTCCAAGAAAACCACAGGCATCCTACGAGAGACAATGTGTGAGTGTGGTGTGCCTCCAATGTGTTCCAGTCTCCCTGGAAGTACAGAAAGGCGAAGAAAGTCCAGGTGTTGGTGTATGTGTGTACTCCTTTGCCGGGGTGTGCCTATAAGAGTGGGCAGGAACAGGGAAGAAGCAAGGTTGTTGGTCTTATTGCATGTCCCAAGGGACCTCAGGAGAGTGGGAAACAGGGAAGACCCTGGGGGCAGTTCGGGGCCTGCTGGTTTTCAGGGTCTAGGAAAGCCCTGCCGAAGAAACTCCATGGTTCATACTGAAAGCCCTCACGATATTGTTTCTTTTTTCTGGGTCTTGCCCCTGGGTTTGGGGGCCTGAGGGGTAAAGGTGTATGTCTACACCTGAGAGAGGATTCTGGCAGTCTTGCTGGAGCAGGCTGTCTGATAGGGGATTTGCACCAGCTGAAACTCAGAGGGAAGCTGCATCGTGGGAGGTGATCTTCGATATCCCTGAGCCCAACCGAGGACTGGCTTCCTAGGCACATGGGCTATGTAGGTAAGCAGGGATGCTTGACTGTAAGGAGTCCTGCCTGGCCATAATGAGACTAACTGAAAGAGAGTATTCACATTTAGCAAGTCAGTGATGGTGGGTGAAATCAAGCCCTCCTGTTGTTTTTGAGATAGAAAAGCTGCTTTCTTCCCAAGGCAGGCATGAAGTGTGGGCCCAGTAAGAGCAAGTTTCCCAAGTTAGTATCTGTTTGGGGATTCCATGGGTCAGGTTAGTAATAAACAGAAGGGACTATGTGTGGAAATGCCACCTTTTATTTATGACGTCAAGTTTCACACCTTGTATCAGAAGAGACTCTCTATCTATGTGCACCTTCCTCACAACATTATTATTTATTTATTTAAAAGCTTTATTTTTTTTATTTTATTAATTTAAAACTTTATTCTACTTTACAATACTGTAATGGTTTTGCCATACATTGACATGAATCAGCCACAGGTGTACACGATCTCCCAATGTCGAAGCCCCCTCCCACCTCCCACCTCAGACCATCTCCCCGGATCATCCCGTACACCAGACCTAAGCATCCTGTATCCTGTATTGAACATAGACTGGCGCTCATTTCAGTGCCAGTACATGTTTCAGTGCCATTCTCCCAAATCATCCCACCCTCTCCCTCTCCCTCAGAAGCCAAAAGTCTGTTCTATACCTCTGTGTCTCTTATGTTGTACTTTTTATTGAATTACACATATAGAAAAATACATAAATCATGAGTATGCAGTTCAATGGATACTCATAAACTAAACACATCCACATAATTAGCATCCAAATCAAGAAACAGAACATCACTGGCAACCCTGAAAACTCTCTTGTGTCTCTCCCAATGACTACACTCCAAAGATAACTAGGATACCTTACTTTCAACACATAAATTTGTTTTATCTCTTTTGGACCTTTACATGAACGGAATCATACTGTATGCATTTTTGTGTCTAGCTTACTTTGCTTAACATTACACTTAATGAGACTTACATATTTTTTTCCATGCAGCAATAGCTTGTTCATTCTTGGGCTATAGTTCAAAAGCTCTCTTAAATCTAAATCTTGACAAATTCATCTTCAAGAAGTAGATTGGAGATGCCCAGCTGGAGTGTTCTCTCATGTTCAGTTTTCCCTTGACTTTTCATGTTTCAGTGAAGACAGTTTCTGCCTCTTGTTTGGAACACTACTTCACAAGGCCTGACAGGTAGAAAACGTTCCTGAGAGTCTGAATTGTCCTTCCCAAAAATCCTTTTTATATTATCTAATTAATCTCTCTGGGACCATTATATCTTTCCAATGATAAAAGACAACTATTATTCCCTCTTAGTCATCTTTTTGGCAGTAGTGTCATTCTTCTTGCCTTTGTAAAACAACGTCTAAATGTCTTTCTACCTTCTAACAGCATTTTGAACTTTAGGGTCCAAACCCATCAGAAAAATCGCAAGGACTATGTCCAGCCAATGGACACACACTGGGCTGTACACAATTTTCATCTAAGGGAAGACATTTTATCTATCTATCTATCTATCTATCTATCTATCTATTTATTTATTTATAATATTGTTTGGTTTTGCAAACATAAACATGAATCCTCACAACACTGGATCACACTTAAGCCTGTGATAGTCTCTGGGGGCCCTTGGAGGCTCGGGCATCTCCTTGACCTTTTCCTGCTAAAGGGAGATAGCACTTGGAAGTACAGATAGACAGGTGCACATAGAGTGCTACACAGATAGAAAAACAGGGAGCCTCACTCAGAATGTTGTGGGCCCTACGGAGTGGTAGGCTAGCAATAGGGACACAATATTGACCAGGAATGAGCTAGATAGGTGCACACCAAGAATATAGTTCTACAAATCAGCTCAACCCAGACGTCCTTGTTTTCTGGTCCCCTGAAGGATTGCACAGACAATGGATCAGATCAGCGTGACTGGTATTGTGAAGCTGTGTAAGGTGATGCTGAGCACAGGTGCATGCCACTCACTGTCCAAGGAGACCATTTCCAACCTGCCTGATTTTCTGCAGATTAGTACTTGTCAGGAGCAAATGCCAAAATTTTGTAGACTTTGAGGCTAACTCACAGAGTTAGAAGTGCAACCTGACTGATCGATGAGCATGTGAAAAAACAACAACAAAAACCAGACAAAAAAAGTCGGGGGTTCACCAAAACTTATGTTCCTGGAGAAGAAAGCTTGTACTTCTGCATATCTGCAAGTTTCCTTTCAGGGATGTTACTGTGTACACATGCATGTGTGTGCATATGTGTGCACAAAACTGCCTAACAGTACAGTTGTGAATATGAGGTGTTGGAACTGACCTAGCCAGGTGATGGAAAATGGATAGCAAAAATATTAAAGCCATAGGGAAAGGTACATACTCTGGCCATCAGAAGCACTGGAACCAGGGTAGCAATGTCTTTTATCTCACTGAGTGAGCAATTTCCAAGTGGGATCACTGTGGTGCACGCAGGATGCCTGGCAGAAAGGAGAGGCAGGGAGATTCTGCTCCAGAGGGGGTCAGCAGTGAGAGAGCAGAGGATCCAAGACAGAGAACAGGCTGCAATCCTAGACACAGAAGCTGAGGTGGATGACTCCACAGCCCCTTGGACATGCAGCAACAAAGGCCTTTCCATCCTTCTCAAATGCTGGGCATTCTTTCCCTGACCTTGCCATAAGCATGAGCACCCCTTGCCATTTTGTGAGGTTTCAGAAATGGACCAGCACAGCAGCATAGGCACTTGCTCCCTGCATAGTCTTCCAGTCTGAAACATCACTCTTTGTACTCTTTGCAGAAAGCACATATAGGGAGTCAGGACTATATAATGGATGGCTTAGATTGATCCTGTTGCTGCTCCTGGCCCCACAGGATTTGGTAACTGGGCAGGCTGGTACCTGTTCTCACATAAAAAAACAGAACCACTTGAAACGGCCTCAATAGGGCAAGTGAGCAGACATACATGTCTCCCACACCAGTGAGACATGGAACTTAACTGGGAATCATCCTTAGTGACTCACTGGCAGGCATTTGAAGAAGGTTCAGGGAGCTTCTTCGTGCCAGCAGAGCATGCCCCATTTCTCCCTCTGTGAAAAGTGTGGCCACGCCACTTCAGTCCTGTGTAGCATTCACGTCTGTCCAGTGAGGGAGGAAGGGTTACTTGACCCCTTCTGCTGTTCAGCAGTGACTTCTCACGATTGGCTTTCAAGTTTGAGAAAGCCCCCTCCAAACTTGTGGATTAAAAAGTCTGATCTCCCATTGGTGCCACTCACTCAGGAGGAGAAGGGCTTGCCTGTATGCCAAGGAAACACTTCTCCTATGAGAGTTGGTGTCCATACAGTGGCATTTGGAAAGAGAACTACTTAAATGATGGAGACCCACAGACACCAGCCCTGGTACACACATAGAAGGGTTGCTCAAAACAGTGCTATGCCAAAGCAGCAGTAATGAGACAAAGGGAGAGCTCTGTACCCTAAGGTCCTATTGTCCCTGAACAATAGAGATCAACATTGCAAACAGTGCGGCGATTGCCTACTCCTCTAGCATTCAGCCAGAGACAGTCTCTGTGTCCCATGGAAAAAAGTATCCAGCCACTTGGTACCCCTGAATATTCTTTGGATACTCAGAGAAAGTTCTCAGTTATTGAAGGTCCTGTAAGACACAGGAGTGTGCTGCTTGGATTGTGGATCAGGAATCTGTGGTTGGAATTTCCAGATGCATCTCGATGACAGCACCTGAGGTCGTGACAAATGCAATACCTGCTAGCTCTCTGGGGCAGAATCTGGCCACGTAGTGGAGCTGGCTCCCAGGAACCACAGACAATGTCATTCGATCTAGGGGTGTGTCCATAGAGTGTTGTCCACTACCCTCTCGGCCATTGGGTCTAGATTTGGGTCAGCTGCCTTTGCGTGGCTCACAGCCTAGGACCCCACCGGGCTGATGTCCTAGGGCCCACTCACCCTGTCCTGGGCTGCCACTGACCCTTTCTGTAGTCTCAGGCCACCCCCAACACACACCAACCATAGCCTCCCAAACATGCCCCACACTCCCCACACCAAAGACGCTAGTGGGCCCCACCGGTTTTACTGCAGCCTGGGTCACCATTGCTCACCACTTGTTGTGGTGCTATTATGTCATGTCCCTTCACATCTGACCCAGGCTGGGGTTATGGCCACAGCCAAGAGGAGCGTGAGAGGTGGTCAGAGGAATGCGGGAGCTTCCTGGGACCCCAGACCTTCTTAGCTGTGAGCGTGGGTGCTCAGGGACATGGGTCCCTGTGGCCTCTCCTTATGATGCTGTGTGTGGCTGGGACATTGCAGCCACCAGTTGTCACACATGGCAAAGATGCCACACTCTTCATGGTGAAGGCAGAAGAGGACGGTGAGGCCCAGTGGAGGGAAACGTGGCAGGGATTGGACGGGTGTTCCAGCTGCTTGCAGAGGACATCACCAAGGATGTGGAGGTTGTGGCAGATGAGGAGCAGCACAGATGTCCTCTTAGGAGCTGGTAGGAGAAGATGGTAAGGGAGCAGTACCAGGAAAGGACTGGATGCCTGAGTGAGCTTCCAGTGCTAGATGTTCTGCAGGTGCTGGCCACCCTGCAAGTGAAACTGAGCTCTGAGCATGAGAAAAACTGCAGGACCTACATATGGTTCATGTGCAAGAGTCACAAGAGAAGGAAGTGTGACTTGGCTTAGAGGAGCACCATCATCCAGGGTATCCCTGGCTTCAGGGCCAAAGTGGTATCCTTTCTGCTGCTCCTTGGGGACCACTGCTCAGGAGGATGAGGAGGCACAGAGGCATGAGCAGGAGGAGGGGTGGAAGTGAGGGTGCAGGATGGGTGCTGGTGGACTCTGAAGGACCTGTGGAACTGGGCAATCAGCAGGCTCCAAAATCACAGCTGAGTAGAGTCCAGGCAGGGCCACACCTGTAAGTGTAACAGCCATGACTTTGTAAATTTGCCTCAGGCCTCCATCTGAGGAGGAATAGCCTGTAAGTCAGGAATAGCCAGAGACAATACACTAGAGTAGCCTTAGCAGAGAGTTATTGTTGTAAAGATGAATGATCCCGAAAATAACTGAGACATGGGAGTCACAGACACACAAACCCACACAACATACATACACATACACTAACAAACACCAACGTTGCTTTCAGACACGGTTTGTCACAATGACTGTAAGTCTGACCATGTAAGCAGTGACATACCACTATCCAGCATACACAGGTCTGGAGAAGAGTAACGATCAGAAAGAGCCCATGATTGGGGAATGCAGACCATCTCAGATGCAGAACACCACTAGGAATACAGAGCCATGAACATGTCTGATAGTATGGCAGGGCCTGAGGCCATCAGTAGTGGCTGGGCAAGCGAAGAGCCCAGCATCCTTGAAGATACCTGTTCCAGTGTCCTTCTTCCACCCTAGACTAGAGATGATGCTCCTGGCTCTTCTTGGCCCAGCATGTGGCATAATAGGCTCCTTGCCCTCAAGCATACTATGAACCACCCTCAAGTTTTTGTCATGATCAGCGACCAAGATAAAGACTTTCTCAGCTACATGATCGACTTGAATGTCAGTGAGGGAGACTGAGGACAGGTGGGTATGGGACTTGGTGGGGTGTGGGAGGATCGTGTTGTCCATGTCCCTATCTGTGAGAGTTTGGAGAGGCTTCGTGGAAGCTATTAATGCCTGTCTGGGAGGCAAGCTGAGGACCCTAGAAGCTTGCATCTTTTCCCTCCTCCCTATCATAGCAGGTACAGGTGCGAGCCATCCACGGTCATGCAGCAAACTGATCTTTTCCTCTCGAGAACACTCCTACTTCATGAAAACAGTGATCATTAAGGAGTATTATCTTGACATCACTGATAAAACATGGCTCCTGGGTGATGTGTGCAAGGGTGTAGATGATCCACCTGTGGAATCCACACCCATCTTCCCTGTCTTTCTGAAGGGTTCAAGGGACATCATTCCACTCCAGTCCATTAGTTTTGGGACTTTGAACAGGGAGCATGACCTGCAGGCTGGACACCAGGAGCGTTAACTTTCTCAACTGGTTGTCAGGCCACAACTGCTCAGAATCAAACAGGATTGCTGAGGTGGGGTTGCTTTGGTATTGCATACAGTTTATGATTGCTGTTGGAGTTCTTGGCTGCTCATGTGACTGTTCGAATCCTGGTGGCCCTGCAAATCATCAGCAAAGATGAGTGGGATGACTACCCCAGGAGGGAAGATTCTTCCATGAGAGGTAACTGACAGAAAGACATGTGGTGAAGGGTCTGGAGGTGGGTCGTGAAGGGACAGCTGTGTACTAGCCAGGAGACTATCCTTTTCAAATGTGGATGCTCACTCTCATGCAGGCTGGCAGTGGAGCCTGAATTTGGACCATGCATGTGGCAGGTGACCTGCTGAGACTGGGGTCTTAGGGATTCAGTGTCTCTGTGAGTGAACCTCAAATCAGTTGTGGCTGAAGAATGAGAGTGCTAGGTGATACTACTAGAGGCAGGGCAAATTAAGTTTCTTCGTCAGAATTATCCTTCCATGGGTCCTGCCATCCCTTGGCTTCCTGTTGTTCACTGAGTTTGAGATTGCTTGGGCCCTTCACTCCCTCCCGTTACCCTGAGAAGGCCTATCATTGAAAGGGCATCCTCTCTGGGGTTCCAATGCACTTGTGTGCTGACTTTGGGATGTTCTGTGAATTTCCACATCCACCACTCGGTGGCTCACAACCACTACACACGCTACACTGGAAACCACTTCAGGCTACCTTGGAAAAACATGGAAGAGCTAAGCGAGGAGGTGGACAAGAAGCCACAAGGATAGAACATGGTGCCTACTGACTCCATCTACGACATTGCAGTGACCAACCACCCTTAGACTGAGGATGCCTTGTGCATCCTCTTATGGTTGCTCAGCACCTCCTCTCCTGTCACCTCATATCTATGTCTTCTTTGGGCCAGACATGAATGCACACACGCACACACAAACACAGCTGACACAAACACATGGGCATATACAAACACATGCTCAGCACAGGGACACAAACACAAACAGGGAACACACGCTTATGAAACACCTGTGTTTCCTGTTTGGGTTTGTGTCCCCGTGCTGAGCATGTGTTTGTATACACACATGTGCTTGTGTCAAATGTGTATGTGTGTGTGTGTCTGGGTTAGGGCAGACACAGTGATGAAGGCAACAGGATAGGAGTTGCTAAGCTACCATAAGAGGAGGCAGGAGGCGTCCCCATTTTAAGGGAGGTTGTTCACCATATCTCTTCAGTGACCCTGTTCCGGATGGGAATGAGGAAAGGATAGCCAGTGACAACTCTGGATTATGGCTCCAGAGACCTGCAATTAGACCAAATATAATAACACGCTCACCATTTCTATCTTGTTATTGGATGTGTTTGGACTGGGAAGAGGGGGTGCATGGTCTGAGGATTCACCCAGGACAAATTAGATGAGGTGTGTCTTTGAAACCACTGGCTGTGGAGCCCTCAGTCTGTGGGCACATGGGTCATTCTGAGGAAATGTGTGCTACCTAGCTGTGGCAGTCTAGGATTGTGAGGAGGCTAAGGTCATGCAGAGAAGGGCAGAAACCAAATGGAGAAAGAGGCACAGATTGTGTGCTGCACTGGAGACTTGTTCCACACACATGAGGAGAACTGGGATGGTCCTGGGCCTGTGCTGCTCAGGATCAGCCCGTCAGACAGCACACTCTGTCCATGAGACTGACATACATTTACATTATGTGACACAAAACAGAAGATGAGCTAAGGTTGACTGTCCATGCAAAACCACAGGCATCCTTGGAGAGACAGGGTGTGAAGTTGGTGTGCCTCCAGGCACTTCTAGCCTCCATGGCAGTGCAGGTAGGCAAAGAATGAGTAGGGATGTGTGTACGTGTGTGGCCCCCTGCCAGGATGTTCCTGTGAGGGAGGGAACAGGGAGGAAGCAAGAATGGTGGGCTTATTGCATGTCCCAAGGGCCCTCTGGAGAGTGAGAGACAGGGAAGCCTATGGGGGCAATTTGAAGCCTGCTGGCTTTCAGGGTGCAGCGTCTAGGCAATAGCAGTCCTGCCAGAGATAACCCATGGCTTGTGCTGAAATTCTGATGTAAATTTCTTCCTTTTTCTGGGGTCATGCCCCTGGCTGTGGGGTCTAGATGGGCAAAGGTGCATGGCTGCATCAGAGGGAGGATTCTGGCACTCTTGCTGGAGCAGATTCTCTGATTTTGTAATAGAGGATCTGCACCAGACAACACTCAGATGGACCCTGCCTTCCAAGTGACTGTCTTAGATATCTTTGGGCCCAACAAAGGACAAGCTTCACTGGCACTTCAGCTGTGTGGGTAAGCAGGTATAGCTGATTGTATGAAGACCTACCTGGCCCTAATGAGAGCAAATAAAAGGGAGTCTTGGAATATAGTAAATCAGTGAGGCATGGGTGGTCCAAACACTCCTGGTGCTGTCACAGAGTCAGAGTGCAACCTGATATGATTGATGAGCATGTGAAAGAAAATAACCAGGATAGAGAAAGTTGAGTGCTTACCAAAATTCATGTTCCTGGAGAAGAAAGCTTATTCTTCTGCATATGTGCAAGTTTCCTCTCAGGGATGTTAGGGTGTTCATGCATCTGTGTGCAGATGCACCTGCCAGTACTCTTTTGAGTATGAGCGGTCAGAACTGACTTAACTAGGTGATGGAAGTTAAATAGCAAAAACACGAAAGCCATAGGAAAGGTATGTAGACTCTAGCTAGCAGAAGCACTGAAGCCAGGGTACTGATCCCCATTTATCTCACTGAGCAAGCAAGTTCTGAGTGTATTCACAGTGGTAGAGCAAGGATGCCTGGCAGAAAGTAGAGGCAGGAAGATAGTGCCTGGGGGCAACCAGTGAGAGCACAGAAGATCTGAGACACAGAACAGGCTGCAATCCCAGATACAGAAGCCATGCTGGGTGACCCCATAGCCCCATAAACACCCGGGCACAAGGGCCTTTCCATTCTTCTCAAGTGCCAGGCATACTTTCCCTGATTTTTCAATGAGCAAGCACCCCATGCCTTTTTTGTGTGGTTTCAGTGATGGACCAGAACTGCAGCATAAGTACCTGATACCTACAGAATCTTCCAGCTTGAATCATCACTCTTTGTACTCTTTGCAGGACACATATATTGGGTATCAGGACTATAGAATGGATGGCTTAGCTTGATGCTCTTGCTGCTCTCAGCCCCACAGCCTTGAGTGACTGGGCAGGCTGGAATGTGCTCTCACATGGAGAACAGAACCACTGTGAAAGGGCCTCAAAAGGGTAAATTGGCAGCCGTGCATATTTCGGCACCAGTAGGTCGTGGAACTTAATGGGGAGCTGACCTTACCGTCTCCATGGCCGGTATTCAAATAATGTTCAGGGAGTTGCCTGAGGCAAGCAGGGCATGCCCCGTTTTTCCATCTGTGAAAAGTGTAGCCATGCCACCTCAGGCCTTTACAACATTCACGTCTTCCACCAAGGGATGGAGGGTAGCACCACACCTTCTGGAGTTCAGCAGTGATCACCAACTGTTGACTTTAAAGTTTGTGAAAGCACTCTCCGAATGTGCGGACTAACAAATTCTGATCTCCCTTGGGTGCAACTCACTGAGAAGGAGAAGGGCTTGCCTTCTTTTATAAACTTCTTGGATAAACTTCTCGTATGAGCAGTGCTGTCCAGAGAGTGGCAGACAGCAACAGCACCTGAGAAAGATGGAAACAGACACCACTCTTGGTACACATATAGAAGGATTGCCCAAAACAGTGCTATGGAGGAAGCAGAGATAAAGAGACACAGAGCGAGCTCTGTATCCTAAGGGTCTGATGTCCCTGAACAGAGGAGATCAACTGTAGTAAACACTGGGATTTTTCACTTTTCCCCTAGCATCTGGACAACAACAGGTTCTCTGCCCCATGAAGAAAAGTATCCAGCCATGGGGTGCCCCTGCTTAACGTTTGGATACTCTCAGGGAGAGTTCTCAGTTATTGACAGTCCTGAGGGAAACAGGAGTGTGCTGTTCAGACTGTGGAGCAGGAAACTGTCATTGGAATTTCCAGAGCCCAGTCATTGACAGCACCTGGGGTAGCAGCAGATGCAAAACCCACTACCTCCCTGGAGCAGAATATGCCATGTGGGTGCACTGCAGCCCAGGAACCATGGAAGATGGCCTACATTTGGGGTGTGCTCATAAGGATGCCACCTACCACGCTCTTGGCCATTGGACTAGATTTGAGCCAGCAGCCTGTGCATGGCTCACAGCCTAGGGATCCACCTATTTGGCTGATTTCCCCAAGGCCCACTCACCATGTTCTGTGCTGTCTTCCACCCCTTTCTTCAGCCTCAGGTCACTGGAGACACACCAGCCCCATCTTCCCTACCATCCTCCTCACTCCCCATCCCCAAAGAGCTAGTGGGTCCCATATGATTACTGCAGCCTGAGCTGCATTTGTACACCACTTGTGATATTATGCCTCACCTCTTCACATCTGCCCCTGCCTAGGGTAAAGACTATGGCCAAGAGGAGTGTGAAAGGATATCAGAAAAATGCTGGAGCATCCTGAAACACTGGATCTTCATAGCTGTGTGCCCCAGTTTCTGGGCAGTGGAATTGGTGGCCTGCCATCTTGATGCTTTGTGAGGCTGGGACCTTGAAGCCACTAGTTGTCATGCCAGGCAAAGGAGCCACCCTATTCAGGGTCCAGGTGGTGGACAATGATGGACTCCTGGTGGACATAGACGTGGTGAGGGTCCACAGTTATTCCAGCTGCTTGCAGAAGATGTCATGGAGAAGGTGGAGATTGTAAGAGATGAAGAGCAGCAATAGTGGTTCTCCCAGGAGCTGAGAAGATGGTGGAGAAGTAGGGCCAGGAAAGGCCTGGGAGCACTACTGATCTTCCGGGACAAGATGCGCTGCAGGCACTGGCTGCTTTGCAGTGTAACTGAGCTCTGAACATTTAAAAAAAGAAAGAAAGAAAGAAAGAAAGAAAGAAAGAAAGAAAGAAAGAAAGAAAAAACTGCAGAGCCTACTTTCAGTTCATGTGCAAGAACCATCAGAGGAGGAAACCTGACTTGGCTCAGAGGAGTGCCATCATCTGAGGCATCCCTTGCATCTGGGCCATAGCTATATCCTTTCTGCTACTCTTTAAAGTCTGCTGCTCAGGAAAAGAAGGTGCGGGGACCTTTTCCCTCCTCCCTATCCTGAAGGGTGCTGTTGCAGAGCCTCCATGGTTCCACTGCAAGTCGATATTTTCCTTTCATGATCCTTCTACTTTGTGAACACATTGACCACTAAGTAGAATTACCTTGACACCACTTGTAAAATGTGATTCCTGGGGTGATGACTGTGGGTGTGCAAGGTTGTGGACTGTCCACCTGTGGGATCCACACTCATCTCCCCTGTCTCTCTGTACATTATAGGTCACGTCATTCCACTCCTGTCCACTGGTTCTGAGACTTTAAATGGGGAGCATCCAGCCACAGTATGAACACCAGGAGCCTTAACTTTCTCAGCTGGTTGTCAGGTCACAACTGCTCAAAATCGAACAGGATTGCTGAGGTGTGGTTGCTTTGGGCATGCACACAGTTAGCAATTTATTTTGGAATTATTGGCTGCTGGCTTACCTTGCTCATATTGCCAGCAGATCATTGGTGAAGATGTGTGGGATGATCCCCTGAAGTAATACCCTGTGCAGGAAGGTTTTTCTATGAGAGTATCTGACAGAAACATATGTGGAGATGGAGTCTCAAGGGGGGGTCTGAGGGACAGTCATGTAGTATCTGGGACACTGTCCTTTCCCAAATGGGGATGCTCAGACTCATGCAAGCTGGCTGTGGAGCCTGAATTTTGTTCATGAATGTAGCAGGTGACCTGCTAAGACTATGTATTTGGGGACTTGGTGGGTTTATGAGTGAAGCAAGTCTCCAACAAATCAGCTGTGGTTGCAGCACCAGAGTCCAGGTGATTATACTAGAGGCAGTGAGTATTAAGTATCTTTGTCAGAATCATCCTTTGTGAGTCCTTCCATCCCCTGGCCTCCTGCTGCTCACTGAGTTTGAGATTTCCTGGGCACTTCACTCCCACTCTTTACCCTAGGATGGCCTATCATTGAAAAGATGTCCTCTACAGGTTCCCAGTGCACCTGTGTGCTGACTTTGGGATCTTCTGTGAATTTTCATATTCACATTTCAGCATCTCACAACTACCAAACATGCTGCACTGGAAGCAGCTTCAAGGCTCCCTTGGGAAAATATGGAAGAGTTCGTGGAGAAGGTGAACAGGGAGCCCCAAGGGCAGGACATGGTGCCTACCATCACTATCTCTGACACTGGTGAACTCAGTCGTCTTAACCTTCTGAAACAGCTATGCTCCGTGTTTGCATTTGTGTCCCCATACTGAGCATGTGTGTGTAAACACACGTGTGTATGTTTATGTTGGCTGTGTGTGTGTGTGTGTGTGTGTGTCTCTGTGTGTGTGTGTGTGGCCCAGGTCAGATACAGAGATGAAGGTGGCAGGAGAGGAGGTTCTGAGCAACCATAAGAGGAATCATAAGGTGAGCAGGCTCAAGGTGGTTTGTCATTGTATCTCTGCATTGACCCTGTCCAGGATGGGAACAAGGAAAGGATGTCTAGTGATAACTCCAGACTGTCACTCCAGATATCTGCAATTAGACCAGATGCAAAACGCTCTTCATTTCTACCGTGTTGTTGCGTCTGTTTGGACCAGGAAGATGGGCTTCATAGTCTAAGGATTCACACAAAGCAAATCACGTGGAGTGGGGCTTTGAAACCACTGCTTGTGGAGCCCTCAGTCTGGGGGATCATGGGCTGGTCTGTGGAAATGGTGGACATTGCTATGGCAAGACCCAGGATGGTGAGGCTAAGGTCCTGCCGAGATGGGCAGAGACCTGAAAGAGAAAGAGTCATAGACTGCCTCCTGCACTGGAGACCTGTTCCACACATACGTGAAAAGAACTGGGAAGGTCCTGGGCCAGTGCTGCCCCGGATCAGCCCAGCAGCCAGCACACACCCTCCCTGAGGGTGGCACACACTGGCATGATGCAACACAAAACACGAGATATGCTAAAGTAAACTGTACCAGCAAAACCACAGGCATCCTAGGAGAGACATGGTATAAGTGTGGGAAGCCTCCAGGCACTTCCAGCCAGCCTCCCTGGCAGTACAGAAAGGGGAGAAAAGCACAAGTGGGTCCCTCTGCCAAGATATGCTTTGAGGAGGGAACAGAGAAAAGGCAAGGATGGTTTAATTGCATGTCCCAAAGAAGAAATATCAATAACCTCAGATATGCAGATGACACCACCCTTATGGCAGAAAGTGAAGAGGAGCTAAATAGTCTCTTGATTAAAGTGAAAGTGGAGAGTGAAAAAGTTGCCTTAAAGTTCAACACTCAGAAAACGAAGATTATGGCATCTGGTTCTGTCACTTCATGGTAAACAGATGGGAAAACAGTGGAAACAGTGTCAGAATTTATATTTTTGAGCTCCAAAATGGCTGCAGATAGTGACTGCAGCCATGAAATTAGAAGAGGCTTACTTCTTGGAAGAAAAGTTATGACCAACCTAGATAATAAATTCAAAAACAGAAACATTACTTTGCCGATTAAGGTCTGTCTAGTCAAGGCTATGGTTTTTCCTGTGGTCATGTATGGATATGAGAGTTGGACTGTGAAGAAGGCTGAACACTGAAGAATTGATGCTTTTGAACTGTAGTGTTGGAGAAGACTCTTGAGAGTTCCTTGGACTGCAAGGAGATCCAACCAGTCCATTCTGAAGGAGATCAGCCCTGGGATGTGTTTGGAAGGAATGATGCTAAAGCTGAAACTCCAGTCCTTTGGCCACCTCATGCGAAGAATTGACTTATTGGAAAAGACTCTGATGCTGAGAGGGATTGAAGGCAGGAGGAGAAAGAGACGACTGAGGATGAGATGGCTGGATGGCATCACAGACTCGATAGATATGAGTCTAAGTGAACTTGGAGAGAGAGTGATGAACAAGGAGCCCTGGCATGCTGCAATTCATGTGGTCGCAAAGAGTTCGACATGACTGAATGACTGAACTGACAAAACTGAAGGGACCTCAGAAGATTAGGAGACAGAGAAGCCCTTGGTGGTAGTTCAGGGGCTGCTGGTTTTCAGTGACCAGTGTCTAGGCAATAGCAGTACTGCCAAAGGTATCCCACGGTCTGAGCTTTAAGTTCTGACATGAATTCCTTCTTTTCTTTGGGGTCTTGTCCTGGCTTTGGGATCCTGAGGGGCCAAGGTACACGTCTGCTTCTGAGGGAAGATTCTGGTCTTGCTGTAGCAAACTCTCTGATTTTGTTGTAGGGGATCTGCACCAGGTGACACTCAAAGGGATGCTGCCATCCAGGTGATTGTCTTGGATGCCACTGGGCTCAATTAGGTACTGGCTTCCTTGGTACGAGGGCTGTGTAGGGAAGCAAGGATGTGTGACTGTAGGGAGTCATACCTGGGCCTAATGAGAGCAAATGAAAGAAAGCCTTGGCATTTATCAAATCACTGAGGCCTGGGTGGTTTAAGCCCTCTTGATCTATTTGAAATAGAAAAGCCCCTTTCAGTTAAGGGAGATATTAGCTCTGGGCCTAGAAAGTGCAGCTGCCCAGGGCATCATCTGTTTGGGAACTCTGGCAGCATGGGTAGTGTTAAACAGAGGGATGACATGTAGGGATGCCACCTTACTTTTACGGCCTTAGATTCCATTCTTTGTATTGGAAGAGACCCTGTATGCATGTGCACCTTGTTCATAAACTTGGATCAGATCCATGCCTATCACAGTCTCTGGGGGCTTTTGGAGGCTCAGACGTTTGGCCTTTTTTTTTGCTACATGGAGATAGCACTTGGGGGGCACAAGTAGACAGGTGCACACAGAAAGCTACACAGATAGGAAGAACAGGGGGACTCACTCAGAATGTTGTGGGCTGTAAGGGGTGGTAGGCTAGCAAGAAGGACACAACAATAACAACGAATGACAGATAGGTGCCTACCGAGAAAGCAGTTCTTCAAGTCAGCTGAGCTCAGAGATCCTTGTTTACAGATCCCCTGAAGGAATGCACAGGCAATGAACCAGGCCAATGTAACTGGTGCTGGGAAGGTGGCCATGGTGATGGGAGAATGCAGAAGGCAGACTCATGTTATACAGCTTTTCATGACAAATGCTTCCAACCCTGCCACCTGCTCTGCAGGTCAGTTCCTGTCAATAGTAAGTGCCAAGATTTTGCAACCTTTGAGGCTAAGTCACAGAGTTAGAAGTGTAACGTGACATGATCTATGAGCAAGTGAGAAAACAACCAGGACAAAGAAATTTGGGTGCCTACCAAAATTCATGTTCCTAGAAAAGAAAGCTTGTACTTCTGCATATGGACAAGTTTTCTCTCAGCGATGTTACTGTGTACACACATGTTTCTGCACATGTGTGTGTAGAAGTCCCTGCCACTACGCTTGTGAGTATGAGCTATTGCAATTGACCTAGCCAGGTGATCTAAGCTGGATAGCGAAAACATGAAGTTCTTAAGGAAAGGTAAATAGACTCTGGCCAGCAGAAGCACTGAAGCTGGGGAATCGATCCTGGTTATCTCACTGAGTAAACACGTTCTAAGTGGAATCACAGTGGTGCACCTAGGATGCCTGGCAGAAAGGAGAGGCAGGAGGAGAGAGGCTGGGGAGTATGAAGAGGACAGTCCACTACACCTGCAGTTTATGAAAAATAGAAAATGCACCTCGTGAGATGGGAGGAGAAACTGTACCTAATTAACTGAGTTATCTAGCTAAGAGGATTTTCATCCAAACAGCCAAAAGTGCTTCCTTGTTTCTTCTTGCTGTCTGTTGTAAAATATGAAGGGTATTTTAAAAAAATGTTTAAGATAAAGACTATTAAAAGAGGAGACAAAACTTGGTGACTTGGAAAATTTCCAGCCTTTTAAGATGACAGAACATGCTAAAATTAATGGCTCAAAATGCACTCGTGAGATGGGAGGAGAAACTGTACCTAATTAACTGAGTTATCTAGCTAAGAGGATTTTCATCCAAACAGCCAAAAGTGCTTCCTTGTTTCTTCTTGCTGTCTGTTGTAAAATATGAAGGGTATTTTAAAAAAATGTTTAAGATAAAGACTATTAAAAGAGGAGACAAAACTTGGTGACTTGGAAAATTTCCAGCCTTTTAAGATGACAGAACATGCTAAAATTAATGGCTCTCAAGCAAGATCATATTCAGGGCACTGAGATTAGGTGGTCTAAATACAACATGTTACACAACCCATAGGCCAGCTCTTCTTCATGTTATATTTTTTAAAACAAAGGTGTTTTAAAGATGAGTGGGACTGTAAAACAATTTGTTAAGCCTCCGAAAGCTGCAAGGAATGCTTCGTGGCATTATTTAGTGAGGCCAATACCCTCCAAAGAGTTTAGGGGTGTCACTCAGAGGTCATTTCAGTCACACAATAAGACTTCTTCCAAGGTTCAGAGTGTTATCCCTCAGCTGTCTCAGCAGAAAACCAAGATAGAGTAGGCCTTATGAGGAAGATGTGTGATTATGGCTTTGGAGTGGGGTGCTTTGCCATGAACACCAGTAAGATTATCAGGAGACACACCAAGTTTGTTTGTTTGTTTGTTTTTTTCCAGAGTTTGACTCATTCAGTCATTTTATTCATCAACCAAAACACACCAAGTTTTTAAGATAACATATTTCAGACTGAAAGGACCAGCAAGAGTACAAAATAAGAGCTCTGGACTTCTACCTTCTACAAACAGGAAGCAGGCTAGGGAGACTGTTCCACTGTAATCATATATTACCCACCATTCATGCAATGGAATCATGTCAGAGGGCAGAATAAAAAAAAAA
The DNA here is from genome assembly GCA_006408675.1 of Madoqua kirkii. Classification (NCBI taxonomy): domain Eukaryota; kingdom Metazoa; phylum Chordata; class Mammalia; order Artiodactyla; family Bovidae; genus Madoqua; species Madoqua kirkii. The sequence continues at coordinate 57,951 of SJYC01073357.1, forward strand.
AATCAGAAACTGAAGCCTAGGACGTTTCCAGGCCTTAAATACTAATCAAAGGACTGCACACAAGAAACCATGGGATTTCAGAACTGCTACTATTGACTCCCATCTCCCCTCCCCTTCCTGGAACAGGAGTGTCTATGAAGGTTATCTCTGCCTGACCCACCACTGTATGTTAGCTGTGAAAGTGAGCAGATTAACTCATCTCTTTTGTTCACAGATCCTCAGGTCTAGAGAAACTACACTTGTATAATTCAAACTGATATGCAGTCCATGGGGTCCCTAGGAGTCAGACACGACTGAGCAACTTCACTTTCATTTTTCACTTTCATGCATTGGAGAAGGAAATGGCCACCCACTCCAGTGTTCTTGCCTGGAGAATCCCAGAGACAGGGGAGCATGGTGGGCTGCCGCCTATGGAGTCGCACAGAGTCGGACACGACTGAAGCGACTTAGCAGCAGCAGCAGCAGCAGCAGCAGTGTTGGAGAAGACTTGAGGGGCTCTTGGACTGCAAGAAGATCAAACCAGTCAATTCTAAAGTAAATCTGTCCTGCATATTCATTGGAAGGATTGATGCTGAAGCTAAAGCGCCAATACTTTGACTACCTGATGCGAATAACTGACTCATTGGAAAAGACCATGATGCAGAAAAAAAGGAAGGCAGGAGGAGACAACAGAGGACTGGTCTGTTGGATTAAATCATTGAGTCAATGGACTTGAGTTTGAGCAAGATCCTGGAGTTGATGGACAGGGAAGCCTGAAGTGCTGCAGACCATGGGCTCACAAAGAATAAGATACAACTGAGCAACCGAACACTTGAGATACTGTACAAGTAGACCTTGTTTCATGTCTGGACCTGACTCAGATGACAAGCCCTGAACTTCAAGTTAATGCTATAATGGATAAATTATTTGACAGCATTTGCAGGAAAATGCATTTTGGACATATAAGCATGTAAACAACTTGTGGCCCTGTGTGTACCATGTGGTTTTAAATTATGCCCACAATCCCTTTTCTTCCCCCCTTCACATATGTGCTGGATTTAGTGGCTCACTTCTAATGTTAGAATATTGTAGAAATGAACAATCAAGTGTCTGAGACTAGGTCATAAAAGGCACCGCTGCCTCCTTGCTCATCCTCTTGGATCACTCTAGACGCCAGTTTAGTCGTTATCTTGAGAACACTCAGGTAGCCCTTTAAAGAGGCAATGTGAAAGAACTGAGGCTTTCTCCCAATAGCCAGCAAGGAAACTGGTTTCAACAGCTATGTGAGTAAGCCATTTTGGAAGGAAATCCACCAGCCCATGTCAAGGCTTCAGATAATGGCAATCTCATGAAACACTGAGGCAGAACACTCAGCTGAATTACTCCTGGATTCCAAACTTTCAGTAGCAGTATGAGATAATATTGTTTTAAGCTGCTAGTTTGGGGTAATTTGTTATGCAGCAGTAGGTCATTAATGCACTGCCAACTTTGGCCAATGTCTTTATTCAGGGGTGCCTGTCCATTTAGTCCAACCTAATCCAAAATCTTCTACTTCAGTTTAGAAAACATACTCTACTTTTGAACTGACCACCCTCAGTATCAGATCAAATATCGTCTCACTCACCTGAATATCTTATCAGCCTTGCCTAGCCTCAGCAATGATCCTCTCAGTTGAGCCAGAATCCAGCTGCACCCTTATGGTCCTCTTAATAAGCTTCCATCCACTGATACCCACTCTGTTGTTGTTGTCCATTGCTTTTCATTCTCCCAGTCTCTGCAAACCCATGGACCCACCCTGTTCCTTAGCTATAAATCCCAGCTGCATCCCTGCTGGAGTCAGACATAAGCTCATTCTCTCTCCCATATTATAATACCCCATTGTAGTACTCTTACCTTGAATAAAGTTTTTCTTACCATCTTTAGTAAGTTTTGTGAATATATTTTTTTAACATTTCCAAGTTCTGTTAGTAAAGATTATTCTCAAAGGAATATAGTTTTATACCTTTACTCTTTATACTATATTCATTTGAGGGAACAAATTTCTAGAACTGAAACATTTCATGTTTTTACCATAAATCAGAAAATATCTTTCAAATTTTATTTATATATCTTAAAAAATGTAGTAATCTGAAAAGGATGTCAGTGTATATACATACATACACTCAGAACTCCAAGGAAAACCTAATTCTCGATTAACTATGTTAAAACATTCAGCCTGTAAATAGTGAAATCTTTGGCATTAACTTGCCA
>SJYC01073358.1:0-32335 GCA_006408675.1 Madoqua kirkii
ATTTGGCAATAAGGAGTTCATGATCTGAGCCACAGTCAGCTCCTGGTCTTGTTTTTGTTGACTGTATAGAGTTTCTCCATCTTTGGCTGCAAAGAATATAATCAATCTGATTTCAGTATTGACCATCTGGTAATGTCCATATGTAGAGTGTTCTCTTGTGTTGTTGGAAAAGGGTGTTTGCTATGAACAGTGCGTTCTCTTGGCAAAACTTTGTTAGCCTTTGCCCTGCTTCGTATTGTACTCCAAGGCCAAATTTGCCTGTTACTCCAGGTATCTCTTGATTTCCTACTTTTGAATTCCAGTCCCCTATAAAGAAAAGGACATCTTTTTGGGGGGTGTTAGTTCTGAAAGGTCTTGTAGGTCTCCATAGAACCATTCAACTTCAGCTTCTTCAGCATTACTGGTTAGGGCATAGACTTGGATTACTGTGATATTGAAAGGTTTGCTTTAGAAATGAACAGAGATCATTCTGTCGTTTTTGAGATTGCATCTAGTAAGTATGTATAAAAAAATGTACTATGCATACAAAGGTTTTAAATGTGATAAACGATTTTGAAAAGTCTAACTTGGAAACACTGTTATTTTATGTGCTGCATCGTTTTAATGTTGATATGAAGTTAAACAAGGTCTGCTTGGCCTCATATCCAATATGACTCCCAATTTGACTACAGCAATTTCCTAAAACTGCACTCCTAATGAGAAGTGAAATAGCCATCTTTGCTAAGTACCCACAGTGTGCAATTATGGTTTTAGAAAAGACTTAAGGGACATGGCCTTTAAAAGACGTGGAAGATACAGATTTCCCTCCATTGTTCCCTGGTGTGTATTAGGCAATACCTGGTGAAGAGATTCAGAGAAGGGAATGGCACCCCACTCCAGCACTCTTGCCTGGAAAATCCCATGGACAGAGGAACCTGGTGGGCTGCAGTCCATGGGGTTGCGAAGAGTCAGACACGACTGAGCGACTTCACTTTCACTTTTCACTTTTTCATGCATTGGAGAAGGAAATGGCAACCCACTCCAGTGTTCTTGCCTGGAGAATCCCAGGTACCGGGGAGCCTGGTGGGCTGCCGTCTCTGGGGTCGCACAGAGTTGGACATGACTAAAGCGACTTAGCAGCAGCAGCAGCAGCAGGTGAATAGATTTCTGGTTAGTATGTGACAGAAACAATGGAGGAGCAATGCTCACTCTTTCAAAGTGATGCACAGATAGATGTGACTATAATCAAGTTGAGTTGGTGCGGAGAATGGTGATTATATTCAGCATAGATTGATCAAGTTGGGAGTGCTAAGCAAAGTCTCTCTGTGAGGATGGGAATCTTGAGTAAAATTATGAACCTTAGAAACATACATTAGTGGCAGTGTGGTGTATGAACTGATGGAGAAAGGAGGCAAGTAGAGACAGGTATGGACAAGTGGTGTATGAGGACTGATTAGCATTTCCCTTTCACAAGGAGAGACACTCTACCAGGAAAGTGACTGGAAAATGAATCACCTAAGGAAGGTATGAAAGCAGAAAAGGTTTACTTCTTAGAGTCAAGGAACAGCCCCAGTCCTTGTGGATAAGGGCAGGGCCGACTGCTGCAAGTTTTCAGGCAGTCATAGAACCTGTTCAGCATTTCTTGCTCCTTGCTTGTTTACTTTCTCTTTTCGCTTTGAAGAAAGGGTTGTAGTTTAACCAGATACAGTGAACTGAACTCTTGGGTGGCCTCGTTGGGCCAAACCAGTCATTAGGTCTTCAGAGAGTAGTTCAGAAATACCTACCTTAAACATTGTCAAGGTTGCTTGAACTTTGGGAAGAGGATAATGAGTACAAAGCAGGACCTTCAGAGAACTGGATTGTCAGGAATGTGTAGTTAGTTTAAAGGTTAGAGGATGGATTTATTTGTGTAATTTTAATTGCTCTCTCACTCTGATGTAGCATTACTGTATTTGTCATGCATGGATATGGAATGCATTCTCTCATTCAGCAAAATGACTGGTTACTGTGCTGGGGCTTTTCCTGGGCACTGTAAAGATTCTATTTAGTAATTACTTTTAGCAGCCTTTTGCCATTATGACCTGGCCTCTGCCATCATGATAGCATGTAACATTTATTGAATATCTATTATGAGCCATGTTTTCTACTTGTGTCACTTATTTAATCCTCATGACACTCTATTAAATAGGCAATGTGACTTCAATTCAGAAAAGTTAATTAAATTGCCTGTGTGTGTGTGTATGTGTGTATAAAGTGAGATATATAATGAGAGTCAAGCTGTGTGTGACTGATCCGAACACACCCATGCTTCTTTCTCCGCACAACCACTGAGACTAACTAATTGTAAGTAAATTTTATGAGTTGAACTGCAGTGAACTGTAGCCTTAAAAGAAAACTGTTTTTAGGTCTCTCAACTCCTGTGTTTTTGGGATTTGTGTGATATCTATCTATAGAAAATACCAGATCCTTTGCAATTGTTTTTTTTTCTTTTATAGTATATACACAGAAAAACTTCTCAGTGAAGTCTGCATATGTGGCATGTGTGAGACAGACAGACAGACAGACATAGTGATACCATATTCATCTATCTATGACTGAATTGTAGGAGTACATGTGCCCAGCTTCTGGGCGTTTCACCAAGACTACATTTGGCCACATTTCCTCATTTCTTTTTACGCAACTTTCCCATTTCACTGAAGACCTCTCTGCTAACATAGGCTCCTAGGGACTCTTCAGTTTATTCCAGACTCTTTAAAAATAGACAACGGTGTGATACCAGTCACTTAGGATTAAATATTGCTGTTTGAATTAAAATCTATTCACATACTTCAAGGTTTTTGCTTTTTTTTTTTTCACTGAAACTGGAAAGTGCCAGCTGGCAATTTGCTATGGAGAATTTGTGGCTAGATCTTTCCTTTTTTCTACCGTAGACATTAACAATAGACATTAACAAACAAAAACAGCTGCAAGAAGTCCTGTTTTATTTGCTTTCTGTTTTATGGCATAAAATAAAGTGGTCAAGGACAGCGCTTAGATTATTTCCCTTTGAAATGGTTGGAGGAAGTAGAATATATGTGAATAAATTCCTCTAGATTAATGGCTGCATTCATTGTCAGTCTTTGGAACACTCTAGATGGGAGAGACTGAGGAACGCTCTAAATGGGAGAGACTGGCAGAGACAGTGACCAGGATTTTAACTCTGTCTTGAGAGTTTAACAAAACCAAAGGTCAAATCCATCTTTTTTTGTGCTACAAGAGGTGGTTGTTTCTTCTTGTTGAAATCAGTAAGCGTGGGAGTGGTGTGTGTTCTTTGACCTGTTTCAGGAAATACACAACTTGCTGCTTCTCAGGGGACCGGCTGTTAATAACAGGGGAGATGCTTGCTCACAGGATGCTGAGCAGACAGCACCTGCCTAAGTCTGGGTGGGGAGCTTGAGACCAGATTCTTGGTCACTCTCCATATTACAGTGCTGTTTCTTTGATTCAGTAAATATTCATGGAGCTCCTAGTGCGTGCTGACAATAAGTGCAGGAGAGACTGTGATGGATGGAACACAGAGGCAGCCCCCAAGGACCTTGGGTTCTGCATTCATTGCCTATCACTGACTTTCCCATGGTTAAATGCCCGGGCTGTGAAGTCAGACCTGGATTCAAGGACTATACTAGCCACTTTTGCCTCAATAGGACTCCCATTCTTCATCTGCAATTTAAGTGTAAGGGGGATCATTCCTAAAGGGCTGTTCACAGTGTCTGTGGCTCTGAATTCTCTCTCTGCTGTTGTGATCATTGTTGTCATTATAATCTGGTCTCAGGCTTTAAGTAAAAGGAAAAGTGTTTGAAATAAATTAAAAGAATGTGGCTGCTCGGGATGCCAGAGGGAAGGACCAGAGGCTCATAAAGTTCCCAGTAACCTGGGAGGAAGCTAAGGCTGACCCTTGGCAAACGTGGGACTGTTTGTCTCCCTCTGTAACTTCTTTCCCCTTCCAGGCATTATTTTAGTTTGACCTTTTTTATGTGCAAATGGTGGGCAGTTAGAAAGCAAAGCACCAGTGTCATTTACCCTGCTTCTTCCACCAAAGTAAGCACAGCTGAGTCTGTGCCAGGGAACCAAAGGGAGAAACGGAAGTGGCTCAACAATCTTTTCAAGTGTGACTCAGCTAATTCAGCTTTCCAAGAAGTAGAAAATAATGTTAGGAATTCAGAAGACATTTCCTGACTTAGAAATGGAGACTGTATTACATATTTCAGAAGGCAGCTATGAGCTTTAAATAATGCAGTGTGTCAAATTTCTTGGTATATTCTTGTATACCAGGGGTGCTTAATAAATGTTAGCTAAATCTGCATCAGTATGCCTTTAAATTCTGATTTTTTCATACAGCTCATTCTGTTTTCTCCATATGGGATGCATGTTAACATTTTAAGATATCCCTGTCTCTGTATCTCATGACATTGTGTTAAAAATGACCAAGATCATATTGTATGGTGATGTTGAAGAGGAAGAAATTTTTCTCTCTCCTTCTAGGTTCTTCTAGCCGCTCTGAGAATTAAATTGACAAGAGAAAAATTAACAGGAGAAAATTGAACCAAGTTTAATAGTATTGTATATGAGAGAGACCCAGGAAAACTGAGTAACTCACCAAAATAGCAGAAGCCCTCATCTTATATACCATCTTCAACTAAAGTCAAAAGAGGATGTTGAGGGTAGTGGTTTGGGACTTCGAAGGGGAAGAAGGCAACTGACATGGAAATAGAAAAACAAGTGTTCAATAGACAAATGTTGCTGGACATTGTAGAGACAACTAGATACAGCCTGGACTCAAATATGGGCTCTGCCTAGAGTTTCCCCACCACTCCGAGCCCATGTTCTTTGCAGATATGTCTATGATAGCTCTATTCTGTGAACAGGCTCTCTGAATTATTTTAGGCACTCAGGGGGAAGGTCAGAGTTTCTTCCTGAGTCTTAAGGGCCTTGATTGTTTTTAGCTCACAATAATTCTCAGGCCAAAGAGACATTTTGTTGTGTCGAATTTTATTCCCGTGCAGTAGCTACTGAATATGGTAGCAAAATGTGTTTGTGCTGAATGCTAAGCCGCTCCAGTCATGTCTGACTCTTTGTAACCCTATGTACCGCAGCCTGCCAGGCTCCTCTGTCCGTGGGATTCTCTAGACAAGACTACTGGAGGGGGTCCTGGACGGTTCTTTACCATTAATGCTACCTGGGAATAGTTTGACAATGTTCCTTTGGTGGTGGCTGGGCTATACCAATTTAGGAGATACAGGTGAAGCTGAAAACAAGAGCAGAACAGTGCTTCTCCTTGCCAGAGGCTTGTGAGTGCAGAATCACTGTCTCTTGACCTCTGTCTCAGTGCCATGTGAAGGCAAATGCTTTTCTCCTGTGTTCCTTTATGGCCAGATGTATTAGCTACGCGTTAGCTCCTGGTTGTGAAAAACCTTCTTTGCCTTGCTAGAGGGGATATCTTTAAAAAAAGAAGCTTCAGAAGATGACTTTTGATATTCATGCAGACTTAGTGTGATTTATATAAAATTGCTGAAAGAACTTGAGTTGTGGGCAGGTGAGGGTCTTCATCTTAACTTAGTTTTTGAAAATCTCATTTTTAAAATGCAAAAGTGGGATATAATGAGTGTCACATTATTATTACTACTAAAATTTATTAAGTACTTATTTGGGGCAAGATAATGTTTTAAGGGCTTTATTTTTTATTTTTTAAAGTTTTAAAAAATCATGGTGGGATTTGGTAAATAATTGGTAAGTTGTGGTAAAATAAAATGTTCCGGCTAAACCATTTAAAAGTGTGCAGTTCAGTGGCATCACCACAATCCATTCCCAGATTTCTTTTTATCTTTAAAAGTGAAACCGTACCCTTTAAACACTACCTCCCCATTCCGTCCTCCTTGCATCCCCTGGAAACCACCACTTTACTTCCTGTCTTCACTATTCTAAGTACCTCGTATAAGTAGAATCGTAAAGTATTTGTCCTTCAGTGACTGTTGTATTCACTTAGCATAATGTCCTCAGGATTCTTCTATGAGATAGCATGCGTCAGAGTTTCCTTCCATTTTAAGACTGAAAAAAAAATGAATTCCACTTTCTGTGTGGACCACATTTTATCTGTTCATCCTTTGATGGACACTTTGGTTGCTTCTGCTTCTTGGCTTTTGTGAATACTGCTGTGTGCATGGTATACAGACAGTTGTTTGAAACCCTGCCTTCAGTTCTTTTGGGTATATAGCCAGAAGTGGAATTGCTGAATCCCATGGTAGTTTTCTTATTAGTTCTTCGAGGAACCACCCATACTGTTTTCTATAAATGCTGCAGTATTTTACATTTCCACCAACGGTGAACATAGGTTCTAATTTCTCCACATCCTCACCAATAGTTGTTATTCTTTCTCTCTCTTTCCACTTTTCTTTCTTTCTTCCTGTGTCTCTGTCTCTCTCTCTCTCTCTGGGTAGTAAACATCCTAATACATGCAACTGAGGGTTTTATTTTAAATGTATTAAGTTATTTAATCTGTTAACAACCTAGAAGTAGGTCCTATCATTATCTTGATTTGAAAGAAGAGGAAGCAGAGAAATAGAGGTGTTGACTAGAAAGAAGTAGAGCTGGGATTTGAGCCCAGGCACTGCGGCTCTGGGTCCTAAGCTCTCCTACTGTATCCTCACAGCCTCTGTCATTACAGAGTCACTGCAGCAAATTAAAATGATAGAGAAGTGTTTGTGATAACCCTGATCTTTCCCCTAGCTCTAATACCATGCATGCATGCATGCCTTAGAATTAATCTCTGATGTGAATTTCCATGTTTTTGTGCATCTGAGTATAAATTTTACAAGAGTTCGTGCTTGGCACTTTGTTCTGGTACTTCTTCTGCCTCATTTACTTATTTAGTAAAGACATCTTTCCAGGTCAGTACAGTCAGTACATACGGATGTATCTCATTTTTCTGACTAATGACTGTATTTGGCAGAAGTTTAATTTGTTATTCAGTTTTTTATTGGCATAACCATTAAAAAGTATGTTTCAAGAAGCATTCTTCAGTGCACATTTCATGTAAAGTTGTTTTTGTTTTTAGTAGAATAAGTCCCTAAAAATGGAATTTCTGGGTTGAAGGGTGTATACATTTTATATCTGGTCCTAGAATTAAAAGCTGACTCATACAGGCCATGAGTTAAAAGCAGATCTTGCTGGATGAAAGACTTAGGCTGCCTCACATTTGTTAAATGAGTACAGTCCCCGGGAGAAGACTCCAGAACTAGGCAGATGACTGGAACTCAGCTGGGAGAGCTTTCAGCTGTGCAAGGCCAGCTTCAGGGAGTCCAACAAATCAGCTAAATTTCTGACCTGGTGCATTTGTCCAAATTACCAAACAGCTTTCTTCCTGTGAAATTTCTTTCACCTTAGCTGGAAAAGGTCATGGTCATAGTTAAAAGAAATAGAAGAGTAAAGCCTATCCTTTTGTCAGAAAGCTATGGCTTAATTTGATCTTTTAGACATTGCTGACTTAAGCTGAGTAAGTAGTTTAAATAGGCTATCCTATGAATAAAGTTATCAGAGAGAAATGACTAAATAAAAATATTTGAATCAACTATCAAATATATGTATACATATATATGTACTGTATGTGTATATATATATATATATATATATATATACACACACTTGTGTATGTATGCAGTGCATATTTTAATGCAAGCCTTTTGGAGATAAAGTTTTAAAGTAAAACTGATTGCTTTTTATCCCCATTATATCCCTGAATTGGCATCACTGACTCAATCAATGGACATGAGTTTGAGTAAGAGTTGCAAAGAGCTGGACTGAGTGACTGAACAACAATATAAGGATATCTAAAATTATAGAATCTTGGAAAATAAAAAAGTAAAAATGGGGAAATATGTTAATATAATTAGTTAAAGTATTGTTCAATGTATTTTATGTTTTTTAATATAGTTGGGGGATCATATTGCATATACAATTTTATCTCCCACTTTTTTAAAGCATTAGATTTGAAACTGTACTACTAGTTGATGGCCAACACTGGACTAAGCATCTCCTATTTATTAACTTATTAAGTCTTCATGATGCTCATCTGTGGTAGGTTCTATTTTTGTTCTCATTTTATAGTCAAAGAAATTGAGACTTAGAGAATCTGAGTAACTTGTCCAAAGTCCATAGCCAAGAAAGTGTATTACAAAGAATGAATCGAAATCACTTACTTGCCTGTGCTCTCCACCTTTAGATGGACGGGTGGGATTTGCATGATGCTGCTTCCAAGGCACCAACATCCCACGCCAGTGCCCTTTCTTTTTAAGTGTCTACTTACACAGCTATAGAATATTGCATCTAGGGGTTGTCCCAAGGTTTATTTCATTACTCTCTTATACCTAGGGACATTCTTAATTAAGTGTCTTAGAGCCATTTTTAATGGCTCAGGTGTCAGGTTTATCTCTGCAAATGATGAAGATCTCTGTGCATTTTTTTTTCCCCCTGTACTTTGGAGTATCCTTAGAAGAGAGTCGAGGCAATTTCATTGCTTAATCAAAATAACTATACTTTTAAAAAGATAAAGATGATTTTTAAATTATTCACAAGTCATCATAAAATATTGTTGGTGCCGTTTTCCATCATCTCTGGAAGGCAGCAGGACCCAAATGACTTCATTCTCCGTGGCATGAAATTTCATGTTCTAGAGGAAAAATAATGTCTTCATGAGCAGATGTGAAAAAATGGCTGACAGCATGAGAATTTGAAGCCCAAGTTGAGATGAGTGGTATTAAATAATATCTCACTTCTAAAGAACTTGGTTTAGCAGTGTTACCTAGTTTACATGGGGCTTATCCCTGAAATACCCTGTGACTAATGCTTATTCGTCTTAACCTTATCCTAAAACTAACGTTATTTATTCACTAAGACTTTCATTGGCAGACTTCTTTGGTGGTGCAGGGGCTAGGAATCCCCCTGCCAGTGCAGGGGCTGTGGGTTTGATCCCTGATCTAGGAAGATTTCACATGCTGAGGAGCAACTAAACCAATGCATCACAACTTAGGCATTTCTAAACCTCCTCGGATTTTAGGTAAGGGAACCATGGAAGGTTCCAAAGGAATAGAGTGGTCCTCCTCATAGATCCCCTAAGTCTGCATACAGGATAGCATCTGGTATCCAAACTTACGGTGGTTGTGTTGGCATCTGTCAACTGCGTATCATACCAGATATAAGTGAGACAATGCTGATGCAACAGTGGATTTAGGAGCAGGGATGAGATGAGAATAAAATAAATACCACAAGTGAGAGGAGTGTATTAATGTCAGGCATTGTGCTAGGCACTTTGCTTATGAAAGGTCCTAGAACTTCAGATGTGGGTGAGAGAACAGTGTTTTGAAGAATACAGTGGTTTGATGGAGAAAGTGGTATTTCAGGTAAGCCAGCAAAAATGGATTAAATTTTGTCAGATGAAAAAGAGAGAATGGGTAGAAAAAGTATTTGGCCAAGGAAAGCCCCAAGAGCCTGATCTGCCCTTCTGGCTGGAGCTGAGGCTGTGGGAAGGGAGGTGAGGCTGGAGCAGCTTTGAGGCTCACAAGGAGGGTCATGAAAGCCAGCTTTGGAGTCTAGCCAGGGGGCAACAGTGGTCGTTGAAAGTTCTGAGCAAGAAGAGGCTTTGATGGGGGTGAAACTAAAGAGGAACCTGACAGCAGTGTGCAATGCGGGATGAAGTCAGGCCTTTGTTGTGGTCCCCTGGAGAATCACAGAGGGAATGGAGGGCTGGGGCAGTGGGATGAGGGATTTCAGGGATGGTGGAACTTACGCCCGTTGCTAGTAACTGCTCAGAGGCACAGCCCAGCTTTTACAAACCCCGTCCCAGTGAGGTCGGGAGCAGATTTTCCTTCAACACTGATGCTACTGTGTACTGGGGGAAGTGCCTGGGAGCCCATCAGTGTTATGACAAAAATACCCGTTCCCATAATAAGAACTTCACTAAAGGGACTCATTTGGGGTATTATTACTTGTATCAGTTTCCTATTGCAGCTCTAACAGTTTACAAAAAACTTAGTGGCTTAAAACAGCACAAATTTATTATTTAACAGTTCTGGAATTCAGTGGTTTTCACTATGATAAAAAGTCTTTGGCTGTAAAGATATGTCACAGTTAGGAAATTTTTCCTGCTTTTATTTATGCTATAAAACTTTGTAGCACATCTTTGGTCCCAATTCCTTTCTAAAATCTAATTAAAGTTTTTCTCCAGAAAATATTATATTTATGCTTATCTTCTAATTTTGCCGAAACTTTCTCTTTTCTGTTTATTTATTTATTTAGCTGCACCATGCGGCATGTTGGTTCCCCAATCAGGGATTGAACTCACGCCCCCTGTAGTGGAAGAGCCTGGACCCTTCCCCGGACCACCAGGGAAGTCCCAGGCCTGAACTTTGTAATGGTTCATGGGACTCTATACTAAGACTCCTTTGTGTTACTACAGCAATGCCTGTTTCCCTGGAACCATAAATGGTTTGTTACTCTGCTTTGTATATCAGTGTGCCCTGAGAATGATATTGCCAGGTTCCCTTTCGTTGTACTTTTAAGTTTACCAACTCTCTGATATTTAGGTTTCATTTCAACGCTCCAAATTATTTTAGATTTCGTGCCTTGGGGCTTCTGTTAATGTTCATTATTATTTCATTTTATATACAGATAACTTCTTGAATAGTTTCCCTTTAATGAAGAAACAATTATGCCTTTGTGTGAGTATTGTTATTATACTTAGAAGAGTTATTTCTAAGGCGGCGTTTTAAAATTTCCCAAATGTTTTATTGTTAGTGTCTTATGTAATCACTTGGTGCTTGCTTGCTTCATTTAGTGACTCACTCAAATGGGAACACGTATTATGTAGCAAAACAAGATGAATGCTGGTTAAGATTCATTCATTCAGAAACGTGAGCAGTTTGTCTACTCTGCACTCCAGGCATTGATCTAGCTGCTGGAGATGCAGCAGTGGACACAGAACAGGTCCTCCCCTGTCAGACCTTCTATTCTCAGATGCACTTTGGAGTCAAAGAGACAAGGGTATGAATCCAGGTGCATGTTGTTGGAGGAAGGGGAATCCTTCCAAGGCTTGAGAGTGGACACTTGTCTAACACCTGGAAATGAACTATCCAAGGAGACCCACATGCTGCTAAAGCAAAAGAGTTTCCTGGGAAGGTGCGCCAAGGCAGGGGAGCAGCAGGGAAGGGAACCCAGGAGAACTGCTCTGCCGTGTGGCTTGCAGTCAGGTTTTATGTTATTGGGTTAGTTTCCAGGTTGTCTTTGGCCAGTCATCTTTCTTGGCCCATATCTGGTCTGGTTTAAGGTCCTTCCTGGTGGCACATGCATCTCTCAGCCAAGATGGATTCCAGTGCAAAGGATTCTGGGAGGTTGGCAGAACAATATTATGGGCTGGTGTCTCCTCCTTCCTTTTGGCCCCTCCCAGATCCTCCCAGGTAGTTTTCAGTGGCAGCACCTTATTTGTTACCAGGACCTCCAGTTGTGAGACTACTCAGGCAAATAGTTATCATTGTTCCTGGCCAAGGCGAGCAGTTTTGGTCAGTGGTTCCCCAACAATATGACCTAGCTCCAGCTCAGCAATTTGCATTGCTGATCCTTGGTCTCCTAGTTCATTAAATGAAGAAAATAGTATAAACTCAAAATTAATAGCTCATATATGTAAGTCATATGCTATGGAGTATGGCTCAGAGTAACCTTTCAGTTGCTGTTCAGTTGCTAAGTCGTGTCTGACCCTTTGCGACCCCATGGGCTACAGCATGCCAGGCTTCCCTGTCCTTCACCATCTCCTGGAGTTTGCTCAAACTCATGTCTATTGAGTTGATTATGCCATCCAACAGTCTCATCCTGTCAGCCCCTTCTCCTGCTCTCAATCTTTCCCAGCATCAAGATCTTTTCTAATGAGTCAACTCTTCACATCAGGTGGCCTAACTATTAAAGCTTCAGCTTCAGCATCAGTCCTTTCAAAAAATATTCAGGGTTGATTTTCTCTTTAGGATTGACTGGTTTGATCTGCTTGCAGTCCAAGGGACTCTCAAGAGTCTTCTCCAGCACCATAATTCAAAAGCATCAATTCTTCAGCATTCAGTCTTCTTTATGGTCCAGCTTTCACATTTGTACATGACTACTGGAAAGATCATAACTTTGATTAGCTGGACCTTTGTCAGCAAAGTGATGTTTCTTGTTTTTAATATGCTATCTAAGTTTGTCATAGCTTTTCTTCCAAGGAGCAAGCATCATTTAATTTAATGGCTGCAATTGCCATCTGTGGTGATTTGGGAGCTCAAGAAAATAAAATTTGCCACTGTTTCCACTTTTTCCCCATCTGTTTGCCATGAAGCGATGGGACTGGATGTCATCATCTTAGTTTTTTGAATGAATGAAAAACTTTTCAGTAGTTGTTGGTTATTTTTATCGCTTGTGACAAGCCCTATGCTGTATCCTGGGAATATGATGAAGTAACAGTGCTCACATTCTAATGGAGAGGTTGAGGTGTTATAAACACACACATCTCTTTCCCTTGCGTTACGTTTTATTATTTTCCATCCGCATCTGACCTCTTCTTCTTCATCCACTCCTTACCTGTCTGTCTGTCTCCATACTGCTCATCTGCCCATCGCCACACCTCTTCCAGCCATCTAGAATCTAGCTCCACGTGGTCTCTTCTCTCACTCAGCCCCACCCCCTCATCTTCTGTCTTCTGGGTGAACAAATCCCGCACGCTTTGCTGCACATGCCTGCTTGTTCCTATTTCCCCTTCTTAGCTCTGCTATTTTCCCTTCCTCCCCCTATGTAAGTCCCTCCTATCTTCCAGGTTCAGCCTCAGTCTCTGCTGCGCTTTCTCACATGAATCTCTCCAAGAGGACATTTTTCTTTGAACCCCTGTGGTAGTAATAATTACCTATTGTAGCCATTACCTACCATTTGGAATTATTCCCTTTTTGTTTCATCTGTGTTAGTGGTTTGTTTTCTCTCCAGCTAGACTGGGAAAATGTATGCTAAGTATGCTGCGTGAATATAGGATGGTTTGTTGATTGACTCAGGGTGGCCTAAGGAATACACTTCCTCCCTTTGAAATGTAGAGAGTTTCCTAGTGTTACTTCAGGGTTTTAAGAATTGGGACTCCAGCTTGCAGCTGATTCTCAAGTTGAAAGCATTGTTAGTGAACTGACCGCTGCCCTCAGTTGGAGTTTAACCATCAGTGTGATGAAGATAAGAGCTCCTCCACCCCACCCTGCCATGTGGCCCTCTTGGGATGTTTGATTGACACTTCCTGGTTGGCAGAGAGAGCTGCCTTTCTAAGGAGTATGTTGCTAAGTACACATCTCACATGAGCCCTCTGTGTCAGTACCCAAAGTGTTTGATGCTGCCCTTGCCCTCCAGGGGATATTTGTAAGGACTGGTGAGCACCGGGAATCAAGATGTCGAGGAGAGGGCAGGCTGCCCTAGTGTGATCTCCCGTACTTTCAAGTCATTTCTTGGTTGCTTTTCGGAAGGTTTGCTGGATGCAGTTTGTCACCAAGGAAGCGTTTACACAAGAGGACAAGGAGCAGATGTATTCACATGTAGCACTTTAGAATAATTCCACTGCAAACTCCTGACTGTCAGCTGGTGAGGTGTTTGGGAGAGCATTTTCAGTCTGAAGAGAGGAATTGTTGTTTAGTCTGAGATTTTAGCCTGAACTTCCCTTTCATGTGGTTTCCACTTGAGAGTTCTTAGAGTTAGACCGCAGTGAAATTAAAGGCTGAGGCACTTGGAGAATGGTAAAAATCAATGATAAAAGACCAAAGTATTAATTTCATAATTGCATTTGTTCATTTCCCTGTTTACTGTTTTTATTTTTCCTTTTAAATCCTGCATCTCCTTATGTTGAATCATTTATAATACTAACTTTGATTTGAGTGACATAACACTAAATGTTGTGTTTAATATGTGGCTGATGATACTTCTGAAAAATATCTCTCATTATCATTATTATTATGTATGTTCAGATATAGCACAGCAAATGAATTTTAATGTTTGACTTGATAGTACCTTCACCTATTCTTCATACAGGCATTCACCAACATCTCCTACTGTTTGACTTGTATGAATGTTGCCTTACAATTGGCAAGAAAGGTAGGCTGCTGTTTACATAATTACTTAAGATTTCCTAGAGGAGATTAAAGGGAATTTTATAGATTTTTTTATTTTTGGCAGCATTTATTGTTTAATGTAAGTAGACTTAAATGGGTCTCATATTTTCTTCCAGATGTGAAGGAAGGATGCCCAAAGTAGCAAGACTTTAAAAATTATTATTATGATAGCTGCCAGAACTCAATATTTGTTGATAAGTTTTCACACATCTGGCTAATAGACTTGGATTCTATTCATGAGTTACAAAGGGAAGAAACTTGGTTTGACATAAAATGAGTGGCTTTGCTTTTGATCTGATTGAGGGCATTCATTGCACTGTTGATTATAGGATCGTGCAAAGTGAGAACTTAATAGATTTTGGTGGGTGGGGGGAGTTTGGGCTCTAGAGCCAGTTTTTACCTGACTTCCCGTCTCCCTCTAGAATACTTTTTTTGTTCAGGAAAATGCAAAAGAGTGACCTCAGCAGAGTACAAAGGGAATGGGAAAATGTGAGATTAAAGGAAAAACTCACAATTCAGTTTAATGCCTTTTTAATTTTCTTGATCCATTGAACTTTTGTGTCTCCATTAGTATACAAAATTTTTAGTTAACAAATGTTCTGGTGTTGGTGCAACTTTTTGTTTATTTGGCTTTTGCTGAAGTAGAAGATTAGAGTGGGAAAATTCTTTCTTGACAGCAAAAGTGATAAATAGTGTTCCCTGTTGCCTTTAAAATATAATACTCTATTCCCTACGTCTTTGTTCTTTCTTGAATCTAGTAACTGAGCTTTGAAGTCAGTATTCTAACTTATCACTGATTCACTTTCACACTATTGAGAAATTAGCTTCTGTTTCTTTCCATAGATGCCTGTAGATGAATGACGGTAGGGTGCCCTCAGATATAACACAGGTCCCCTGGTTCCCAATAATAAGATAAAGCCAACCTGAATATATGGACTTTTAGAGGTAGAATAATATGAGATGTATATTAATAATATTATTTAATATGTTTATGTAGAAACATCTTTTTCTCTTCACTTTCAGGAAATGCTTTATTCAGAGCCTCCATCTGCATCTTTGATATCATGTCTTGGGTGTAACCGAGCTACTTTGAAGTCAACTAGTCCAGTGTGCCAGATTCTGTCTCTTCAATCCCACCCATCTAATCTGCATAGACCTTCATGTTTTGGATATCCATGTATGAAGCTGTTTCTAAAGTTTATCCCAGTCCCTAGACACATTTCATCTTTCTTTTTTGGCTCTCTGTCTGTAAATGTATATTGGAGAGCTCCAAAATGTAGCCATTTTCTGTACTGTTTTTAAAAGATTTCTTTACAGTGACATCTACTATGAACAACTGTGAGGTTACAACCCTGTAGATCATGATTAAGCTTTTGTTCAATTTCTTTGCCTCCTTTAAATAGACAGTTCTGTCAGCTGACTTTTGAGATTGTTCAGATTTGAGTATCTTCATTCAAAGAGTACTTCTTTGTTCAAAATAAAGTACTTGAGAGAGGATTCTGTAAATAAAAGACTGTGAGGACTTAATATTTGACAGTGTTCTTTGGGGGAAGAAGAAAAGAAATCCTCAGTATATATGGTGCAGTGATTAATCATAGGGTTTTCTTCTTTTTTCACATCTGATTGTTTTATTGTTATTTATTTGTATATGTTTTTTAAAGGTAAAAAAATAGTTACGAAGATGTGGTTTACTGGAATAGGGAATTTAAATAGGCTAAAGATTATTATATGGTGTTTGTTTAACCTTAATAGTTAATATATGGCAATCCAAAACACAATGCCATCACAGAAAATAGAACTACAGATTTAGTGAAAAGATAGATCTCAGTTCCCCAACCAGTTACA
Organism: Madoqua kirkii; assembly: GCA_006408675.1. Taxonomy (NCBI): domain Eukaryota; kingdom Metazoa; phylum Chordata; class Mammalia; order Artiodactyla; family Bovidae; genus Madoqua; species Madoqua kirkii. The sequence continues at coordinate 16,005 of SJYC01073358.1, forward strand.
GAAAGTAAAACTAATGACTTGCTTATAAGACTTTTTATTAATCTTCATTAATATAGATCTGTCTTTTGAAATATCTTAATTTCCATTTAAAGGTGGTGTCAAGTACTATAGTGATATGACATGAGAAAATTAATATAAAATCTGAGCTTTGTCTTGGGATAATCTGGTAAGTTTGGGAAGAGGAAGTATATATGGGAGAAGAATCTTACTGGAAATGATCAAAACTAACTCTCCACTCTTGAGACCTTTTTCTAGCTCTCTATCTAGCAAGAGAAAAGATGTGTCAGATGAGGCTGAGGAGAGTAAGTGAGTAGGTTGTGATAACAGCAACTTGACATTCATGTAGCTCTCTACTTTTCAAGGAGCTTGTGTGAGTGTTATTTAATTTCATCATCACAACAACCCTGAGATGCAGATGAAGAGATAGAAGGAGTCTCTCCTCCTTCCTTGTTTTCTTTGTAACATTTAAGGAAACTGAGGCTCTGACAGGTTCAGCAGATTGACCCAGGCTGCCTTGTAGAAAATGGGAAGATAGGAATAAGGCTGCTTCCCTGAGTAGAGGAAAAATACTGATTACAGTATATGTGCATGTGTGGGTTTTTTTTTTTTCTATCCCCTCAAATCTTATTTTCACTCCCATTCCTTCTAGGGACATGTGAAACACAGTTATGAATGTGTTTTAGATGTGATTATCCTAGAAATGCTTCCCATGAGTCATTACTTTTTGAAGAATGGCAGTAAATTCTTATCCTTTCTATATTTTGCTCTTTACATCTTTGCTTGTGCCAGTAATGAGAGTTCAGGTATGCTTAAGAACAAAGGAGACATAGATATATTTTTAACTGAGTATTGTCAGAGTAAATCCAACTGTGACCTGCCAAGGTTTATTGTCTCATTCTGAAAGACTTCTGAATTTAAGTAATTTAGCAACTTTTAGATGAAACAACATTGTTCTCTGGATAGATGTAATTCCAGAAAAGAGATCATTTGCTGACAGTCATTTGAGATATATGTATCGCATCTGTTTGAGACTTTTCCATGTGGTTTTATGGATATTTGAGGTTTTAAGATACAGTTTGAGAACCATATGAACGCTTCTAGACTATCAAGCCCCTCTTTATTAAGAACATTGTCTTGGACTTTACATGTGTAAGTTGGTTGACTGTCTTGGATAGATTTAATTAAATGTCACAAATATTTATTGAATTTTGAATACAGCATGAAGTGCAGCTGGTGATACAGAGATAAGCTCTTTCCCTAAAAAGGGATTTAACACACTACTAGTAGATATAAAACAAGAACCAAAATGACTCCCAGGCAAAGGAAAATGAATATATGCAAAAAGGGAAATGTAAACTGAGCCCTTTAAGGGTTCAGACAGAGTATGCATGCCAGGTTGAGACAGCAGGGTGAGTTTCACAGCTTGGGATGGGCTCTCCAGGAAGCGTGGTATTTTGAGGGTGGTGAATGGAGGTTTCTGTTGGAGGAAACAGCATGAGCGAAGACATGGATGCAGGAAAGTCTAGGGTTTATTTGGGGAACTAGGGCTGAGTTCAGAATGTCAGGAAGAAAACACCGTAGGTGATTATGTACTTGGCACTTTCCAAAGAGTGTAATGAATTTTGATTTTCTTGTGGATCAAAGAGAAAATTCCTTAAAGGATTTTTGAAGGAAGGTAGGAAAGGAAGAATGCTAGCTGTGTTTTGAACTTAGAGACATTTTAGCTGTGCGAACAAAATACTTAGTACCTGTGTTGGCTACTGTTAACATCGCTTCTACATCAAACTTGATTTGACAAAGATGAGTCTTTATTTATCTTGACCTCTTTCCTTTTATCTAGAACCTTTTTGTTACCAAGGACTCAGCATGCAGGAAGGATACAGAAATCTCTTCTGTCCAGCTCTTACCTCATTTCCCTTGAGCCAGTCCTCTACTATCCTTCAACTTCCTTATACATATTTTAGCAAGAGTATTAATATTTCGTAATGTATTAATGTGTGATTTGACTTTAGGATATTTACATTTTTATAACCAGTCATTCCTTCACCAAGGTTTTCTGTCTCTAGTAGTGGAATTTTCATACACTGGCAGCATAAATATGGTGAGGGGTTGAGAGCAGGGTGGACTTTGGAGTCATATTAAGCAGGTTTGAAGTCAGGGTTCCTCTCACATGAGCCTGTCTGAAACCACCTTGACTGGTGATACAGCGACGCCGTCCTCATTGGATGGTGATAACATTTGTAACTTGCATGTGGAAGGCTTCTTCCTGCTTTCGCTTTTCACCATAAACATTATAAATGACAGTGATATCTGCTTAGTCATGGGTTTACTTACTCAACTTCTCACCCTGTGATTAGGAAACAACTGTATTCTTCAAGCAAGAGACCCTCAAGGTCCATGTTGTTGCTCTGTACCCTCTTCATAATCTTCTCAGCCTTGAAGTGGTATTTCTGCTGCTCAGCCTCTTGGCTTCTAAAACCTGAAGGCAACTTAATAGAAATTCTCATGTGTCTTCCTGAATTGTGGCTATTTGTATATTTATTCTATCCCACTTCTTCTTCTTTTATTTTTCAAAACTTTTTACTTGTATTGAGGTATAGCCGATTAACAAACAATGTTGTGATTGTTTCAAGTGAACAGTGAAGGAACTCAGCCATACATATACACGATCCATTCTCCCCCAAACTCCCCTCCCATTCAGGGCTGCCGCATAATTTTGAACAGAGTTCCATGTACTATTCAGTAGGTCCTTGTTGGTTATCCATTTTAAATATGGCCGAGTACATGTCCATCCCAAACTCCCTAACTGTCCCTTCCCCCCAGCAATCACAAGCTCTTTCTCTAAGTCTGTGAGTTTGTTTCTGTTTTGTAAGTAAGTTCATTTCTATCCTTTCTCTTTTGGATTCCACGTGTAAGGGACATCCTACAATATCTCTCCTTCTCTGTCTGACTTATTTCACTCAGTATGACACTCTCAAGGCCCATCCATGTTGCTGCAAATGGCATTATTTCATTGTTTTTAATGACTGAGTAATATTCCGTTGTATATATGCACCATATTTTCCTTATCCATTCCTCTGTTGATGGACATTTAGATTGCTTCCATGTCCTGGCTATTGTAAACAGTGCTGCAGTGAATATTGGGGTGGATGTATCCTTTCAGGTCATGTTTTTTCCTCTGGATATAGGCCCAGAAGTGGGACTATAGTGTCATATGGTAGCTCAATTTTTAGTTTTTTTTTTTTTTTGAAAGGGAACTCCGTACTGTTCTCCATAGTAGCTGTACCAGTTTACATTTCCACCAACAGTGGAGGAAGGTTCCCTTCTCTCCACACTCTCTCTCCAATATTTACTGTTTGTGTATTCCATCCCACTTTCGATTGGAAGTTCTAGACTGGACATTCCTTAAAGGCACTTTCCATTTCCCAGAGCCTCCAATATAATGCCTGCACTCTTTCAATTTCAGGATTGAATGTAATTGATCTGATGCCTTTATAAAGCTCATGTATAACTAGTACCCAAATCTGGTTCCTGCTTTTCTGGGCAAAGTTAATCACTACTCCCATCTGTTTACCAATATACTACAAACTATCTTCAGTGTATCTAGAAACCACACCCAAACAGACCTCATAGATTGATTTTTTTCTACCCTCTAGAGAAAATATGGAATTCTTACCGTGGAATTCAAGCCTTCTCTATCAGTTTTTTTATCCCCTCCCCACCCAGTACTTACTACACTCCGGCCTACACCCTATGATTCAACCAGGCAGATTGCCTGGATCTACTCCCCTGCACAAAGATAGGTAAAAATACCCATTGTCAGCTGACATAACAGGTGGCTTTCTCTTGGCATCTAGAATTCCATAGAAGATATTGTCACAGTCTCCCACATAAGGTCATGGCCTAATCTGGGAAACAATTTTCAACAAGCTCCCAGGACAACTGTGGCTCTCAGTACATCTGATCTATTTCTTTCCTTGAAGTTAACTCAAGATTTAAAGTTAATTTGTACTTATAGACAGTATTATCTGTTCATTTGCTGGTCACTTGTAGACCTCTGCTTTGACCTTTGCGTTCCAAAGAGATAGGCCAGTGGTCAGTTCTGATTAAAGAGTTTCCTAGCACTAGCATTCATGTAGTCCAGCCATCTCAATTTATAGGGGAGAAAATGAAAGCTGCTCAAGTAGACACCATTTTTTTTTTTTTTTTTTTTGCCTTATCTTGTTTAGTCACTTAGTCATGTCTGACTCTTTGCGACGCCATGGATAGTAGCCTGCCACACTCCTCTGTCTGTGGGATTCTGCAAACAATCCACTGGAAGCAATCCTTCTCTATGCCTTATCTTCGTAACTTTTGAAAAAAAATTTAATTCACAGGTCTTATATTTGCATGCAAGTTTCGACTGGAAAATACAGAAACAGAACATTTTAAAGGACTTCCAGAAAAGGAAGCACAAAGTAAAATTTACTGCCCTGCTATAGTACAAAGTCATCCATACTTTAAATGAAATGCCAAGCAATGAGGTTGGTTTAGACAGGTGTTTGGGAGGCAGTCAGTATGCTAGGTACATATTTTAATGGTAGTAGTGAAATTTAAGAAGGAGGTGGTCACAAATACCAAGAATATTACCAAAACAAGCATTGTTTTATTCTTTATTCCTTTCATATAAAAAGTATAAGAAGATTTATTTTTACAACTGGTTTTATCAAGTGGCATATTAAAAATCAATTTAGCTAAAATTGAATAGCATAGAAATATTTATAGAAATTTTATAGAAATATATATTCTATATATAGCCTGTATATCTATAGAAATATATCTCTGGGTACAACTAGAAATAAGATACATGAATTATCTGCCTCTATAGTACTTTATTCCTTATGATTTCAGTTTCTTTGCTAAATGTCTAAGTCCTGAAATGATACTGGCCCACATTGCTAAAAGCAATAGCTTTAGTTTAACCCAAGACTTTATAGTTTGGATTCAGTTCACTTCAGTTCAGTTGCTCAGTCGTGTGCAACTCTGTGACCCCATGCACTGCAGCATGCCAGGCTTCCCTGTCCATCACCAACTCTCAGAGCGTGCTCAAACTCATGTCCATCAAGTTAGTGATGCCATCCAACCGTCTCATCCTCTGTCATCCCCTTCTCCTCCTGTCTTCAATCTTTCCCAGCATCAGGGTCTTTTCAAATGAATCCATTCTTTGCATGAGGTGGCCAAAGTATTGGAGTTTCAGCTTCAACATCAGTCCTTTCAATGAACACCCAGGACTGATCTCCTTTAGGATGGACTGGTTGGATCTCCTTACAGTCCAAGGGACTCTCAAGAGTCTTCTCCAATACCACAGTTCAAAAGCATCAGTTCTTTGGTGCTCAGCTTTCTTTATAAGTCCAACTTGCACATCCATACATGACTACTGGAAAAACCATAGCTTTGACTAGATAGACTTTTGTTGGTATAGCTTGGATTAATCTTTAATAAATAAAACATCACCCAGATCAACCTACTTGTGTGTGTAATAGACTTTTATTTTTTACAGAAGATCATGTGGTCAAATAACATTTTTGAGCACCCAGAATTATGCAGTGCTGGTGTGAAGTGAAAGTCGCTCAGTTGTGTCCGACTCTTTGAGACCCCATGGACTATACAGTCCATGAAATTCTCCAGGCCAGAATGCTGGAATGGGTAGCCTTTCCCTTCTCCAGGGGACCTTCCCAACCCAGGGACTGAACCCAGGTCTTCTGCATTGCAGGTGGATTCTTTACCAGCTGAGCCACAAGGGAAGCCCAAGAATACTGGAGTGGGTAACCTATCCCTTGTCCAACGGATCGTCCAGACCCAGGAATCAAACTGGGGTCTTCTGCATTGCAAGTGAATTCTTTACTAGCTGAGCTATCAGGGAAGCCTGCAGTGCTGGTATTCAGAGAGTATATTATTTTTTAATTTAAATTTATTTTAATTAGAGGCTAATTACTTTACAATATCGTATTGATTTTGCCAAGAGAGTTTAACTTAAGAATTCAGATATGTTGTTTGCTACCAGGGAGCAGAAAAGGATAAATAGTAAATATCTACACATGCAATACAGTCAGTGGATATAAATTAACTTACATTCATCAATCAACTTACATTCATCATCAATGAGTTAACATTGAGAGGGAAAAATCTAGTGAAGTGAAGTTCAGGGTTGTAGTTATTTGTGTGTACATCGAGGACTGGAGTTTGAGGTTTGACTGTAATAGTGACTCCTGGGATGTAGACAATATTTGACCCCTAGGCCCAGCTTCTTAAATCTGAACAGGTCAGCATTGGCCCCCCACCCCCAAAAAGCTTCCTATAATGCTGTAATTTCAGGGAAACTCTTTAGAGGCACTGAATAGTCTCCAAATCAGCATGAAACATGTTGCAGATATTTTATTCCATGAGCTTACATTTTGTGAAATGTATAAATTATCTACTTATAGTTCAAAGGGGTTGGAAAATAACCCCCATCCCTCCACCTCAACATTCCGGTGTAGAAAGATATCATAACAATGATCTTGCATCCTATGGAAGCAGAAACAAATGTTCAGAGTTCCTGACTTCTTTGTTAGCTGCTGCTCACTGGGTTGTCCTTTGAGTGTCCAGGTGATGTTTGTAATGCTGTGATGTGTTTGCTGAGTATCTTACCACTTTGGGGAAAGGGAAATGAAAGGCACGTTGGGGGTGGGGGAAGTGCAGACACTCCCCCCATATTTGAACATTTCCCTTCCCATTTGCCCCATTTAGATGGCTACTTATGTTACCTTGTTAGGGAGGGGTTGAAAAAAGCCAGTGGGTACCCCAGTGAGTATATTTGTGACATTTAACGAAAATAAGCGCAAGACGTGATTATCAGTTAGGCATGTAAATAAATTAGCATCTGGGCATTAATTTTGAACAATAAAAGCAAAGGATGATTTAGCTAAATAGTGCCTTGACTTTACTAGAGATTTTTTAAAATTTATTTATTTTTAATTGGAGGATAATTGCTTTGCAATATTGTGTTGTTTTCTGCTAAACATCAGCAGGAGTCAACTGTAGGTATACATACGTCTCCTTCCTGTTGAAACCCCCTTCTCTCACCTCCCACCCCATCCCACCCTTCTAGGTGGTCACAGAGCACCAGGTTTGAGCTCTCTGCTTCCTACAGCAAAGATTAGCACTGAAACGTGTACATTACCATATGTAAAGTAGATAGCCAGTGGGAATTTGCTGTATAAGAGATTTTAATATTTGTGGATGTGCCGGGTTTCACTGATGCCCAATTCTCCACAAAATGCCAGGAGCCCTCGTAGCAGCCACACCACACCCTTTTAATGTCTTTCACTTGTGACCTGGACCACAGGTATAGCTGAGCTTCTTCCAGTCCTGTTTTCTCACAGATGTCACTGAGAGACCTAATTATGTTTATAGACTCTCTGATGTGACGTTTTCAGAAGCAGAGCTGGGCTGAAGTTGTTGGCCTGTTTCACAAAGAACCGTGATCTTTAGGAGACGAAGGCTCAAAATGAGGAGCTTCTTTTGAAGGCCTTTGATCCTAGAACCTGCTAAGTGTAAGAAACAGAGTTTAGGTAGGTGAGCTTTGTCTGTAGGTAGGCTATGTTCTCTCTAGTCCATGGTCTACATCCAAATCTGTCTCTAGGTCTTAATCTCAGCCTTCTATTGACTGAGACCCTGAGATAAGTAGGGGAACGGTAAACCTGTTGGCTTTGTGTATGGGAATTACGGAGGACTGTTAGATAGGGTTTGAAAAGAAAAAAAAAATTGTTAGAAATCAAATGGGAGTCATCCTCAGTCTCTTCAGAGTGACCAAACAAATTTTTTTAAATTTTTTTACTTTACAATACTGTATTGGTTTTGCCATGCGTTGACATGAATCCGCCATGAGTGTACATGAGTTCCCAATCCTGAACCACCCCTCCCACCACCCTCCCCATATCATCTCTCTGGGTCATCCCAGTGCACCAGCCCCGAGCATCCTGTGTCCTATATCAAACCTAGACTGGCAATTTATTTCTTACATGATAGTGTACATGTTTCAATGCCATTCTCCCAAATCATCCCACCCTCTCCCTCTCCCACAGAATCCAAAAGTCTGTTCTGTACATCTATTCATTTGAATTAGTTCTAATGAGGTGGATGAAACTGGAGCCAATTATACAGAGTGAAGTAAGCCAGAAAGGAAAACACCGATACAGTATACTAACACATATATATGGAATTTAAAAAGATGGTAATGATAACCCTGTTTGCGAGACAGCAAAAGAGACACAGATGTATAGAACAAACAAAGATTTAAATATTGTTACATTACTTGGGCTTCCCTGGTGTCTCAGCTGGTAAAGAATCTGCCTGCAATGCAGGAGACCTGGGTTCAGTCCCTGGGTTGGGAAGATCCCCTGGAGAAGGGAACGGCAACCCACTCCAGTATTCTTGTCTGGAAAATTCCATGGACAGGGGAGCCTGGCAGGCTGCAATCCATGGGGCTGCAAAGTGTAGGACACGACTGCCTGACTAACACATTACTTGGAACCCTTCTTAATTTTAATTAAGATTTGCCTTTGGTTTCAGTCTTTTCCTTTAACCCCATTTCCCCTCCAACTTGAAAATAATCAGCAACTTATGCTTATAGTAGGTTTGGGCTGCTTAAAAGGTTATGGCTTTCAAATACACAACTTTTCAAAGGTCTGATTCCACATTGCCAGGATGTCTGCAAAGATGGGTGGAGTGTGATATGCTTATGTGTCTAGGGCAGGATTGGCAAACTATGGCCAGTCACATCTGGCCTGCTGCCTGATTTTGTACGCCCTGTGAGATCACCATGGTTTTTCCATTTTTAAGTGATTACATTTTAAATGACTGTATAAGAATTTGCATAATACTTTGATTTTGCCTCTTGGCCCACAGTCCTAAAGTTGTTTTTTTTTTTTTTCTGGCCCTTCCAGAAAAAGTTTGCCAATCCCTCATCTAGGGAAGAATGTCACAGGCATCTCTCCTAATCTTGATGATAAGAAATAGTCCTACCTGTTTGTTCTATTAATCTAAATTCCTCTTCTAAGTTATCAAAACCAGTATCTTCTAATAGAAATGTTTCATAGTGTTGTCTTCCCTGGTGGCTCAGGTGGTAAAGAATCTGCCTGCCAATTCAGGAGACCCAGGTTTGATCCCTGAGTTGGAAAGATCCCCTGGAGAAGGAAATAGTACCCCACTCAAGTATTCTTGCCTGGAGAATCCCAAGGACAGAGGAGCCTGGTGGGCTGTAGTCTGTGGGGTCACAGAGTCGGACACCACTGAGCCACTAACACTTTCAGGTGGCTTTCCAGGTGGCGCTAGGGGTCAAGAATCTGCCAGCTAATACAGGAGAAGCAAGAGACATGGGTTCAGTCCCTGGGTCAGGAAGATCCCCTGGAGGAGGAAACGACAACCCACTCTAGTATTCTTGCCTGGAAAATTCTATGGACAGAGGAGCCTGGCAGGTTACAGTCCATGTGGTCTCAAAGAGTCAAACATGACCAAACACACATACCGTAGCAGTCTTTTCAGGGGTCAGTGAGTAGGGGTGCACTGCCGGAGTCCAGCCCCGGTGGATCCAGGGTGATTCGAAGGTGGGGACGGAATTGGCACCCTAGGAAAAACTTATTTAATTACAGATAGGGAGGGACTAGGAATTTAGCAGAGAAAAAGAGGCCGAATAACTTGGTTAACACAGGGTACCAGTTACCACCTACGTAGGCCGCAGGCGTCTTCCCGTTCTCTCGAAGGAGAGGAGGCACTGAGGTCCCCCCGGTCCGATCTTAGAAGCCCAGGCAGAATTAGTGGCTTGGTGGGTCCTATGCACCAGATGGGAATTCGACCAGAAAATAGTAAGAGAGAGAGAAAGGGGCTGAATAACTTGGCTTATGTGGGGGCACCAATAAAATTCCAGACAAGGAATTTGCACCATATGCATGGTGGGCACCCACGCTCCAGATGGGAATTCAGCCAGAAAATTGGGGAGCAGAAAGGAACGACATGAGGGAATCAGTCTTTCCGGAACTGATCCAATTTCTTTATTTTTGGGTTTGCTTATATACCTTTTGTTACATATAGGGATGAATACAGAGTCACGCGGGGGTCAGCAGTCCTGACCTTATCAAAATCAGGTGCTTTACATAAAAAAAGTTTTAGGGGTTTTACATCATCTTCAAGCCATTTCTGCCTGCTGACATTTACAACTCTTTCTTTCTGATAACCAGAAAACTTATTTTTTCCAAGGGTGTTTTTCCTTAAACCAAGCACCACCCTCCAAATAAAGTCGCATTCCTATAGGGTGAGGGTGTAGTGAGTTACAATCAAGAAAGGAATTTATTTAACCCAAGGTTAACATGATTAATCTTAAAGGTTAATACTTATTTCTCCTATATGCTAGTTATATTCATTACAAGGGCAGGGAATATGAAGATTTTAGCAACAAACATCAGTCCAACAAATGAAAATCCTTTCACCAATGTTCCTCTTAAGATCTACTTAGTCTTAAGATAGTGACAAAGTTACATTTTTACATAGCAAGGACACAGTGATTTATAACAAAGTACAGTGATCTATTACAAGAGAGAAAATTTATTAACTCAAAAAGTCTAATATTGCTAACATCAAAAACTACTAAATTTCCTTTTCTATATTCCAAATACATTGATTAATATATTCCCAGGTACCTAAAGGATATGGAGGCCTGGCGGCAATCATTGACTCAACAACAAGAAAAAGTTCTATGTTAATGAAGAGTCTCAGAATACTCCAAAACTCTCTGTGCTGTTTATGGTTGAGAGGTAGTAAACTATCATGTGTCCGCAGAGAGGTTTAACCTGAGACGCCCTTGTCCCACCTAGGGCAGGGAATTAGCGGCAATTACTGACACAACAATTGAAGAAACTCTTTATCAGTATAATTCCCAACCAACCCACTATACTTAATAATTTCTAACTTTCCACAAGAATTTGCCTATAGTAAGTCAAAAACATCTCGTGCCTCTCATGGTTGGAGGGCTGCTGTGGCCGGAGGAACCTACACAGACAGGCTAGATAACCTTCAGAGGAGTCCTGTAAGTTGAAACACTCTAGTCACGCCCAGGAATTTTTACTGCCTTGGAGCTGCACGTTTACTCCTTCTCGGAGAGAAACAGTTATGGAGGAGAGCCCCCCGTAGGTGAGAGTACAGGACAGACTCTGGTTTTGGGGTTAGATGCTCAGGAGCAGGGGATTTTCCTGAGACTTCATCACGCCTTTGCGCATACCGAAGCCCCCTTCCTCATGACCTTTGCCATGGGCGGAGTTCCTCACGCTGGCCCCCAACAGAGCACGAAAGATTTGGTGCCACATGTTAAAAAAATTAACCAGTAGCCCTCATAGTATACTTTGGAAGTGTCCCTGCAGCAGGAACTTCTCTGGACAGTGAGGATGGGGGTGGGGAGGGTATACTCAATACTTTTTTGTTGAAGAGGAAACTCAAATGTCCAAACAAGAGTTAACAGTAAATGCATTAAGAGGGTTATTTGGGTAAATGGCCTGTGGTGGGTTTTCTTACAGAAAGGGGGAGGGAACAGGCGGGTAGATGTTCTCTTTGAACAGAAGCAGAAGGCAGGAAATCCCTCATGGTGTGCAGCTGTGTTCGTGCCATTGGAATAATAAACGTGGCATGGTGGTGATTCTCTAGAAGAGAATTCGAGAGCAGCCTTCTCTGTTAAAGAGTCAGCTCCAGGGCTCTCTCTGAACGGAACCCTCCCTAAGTGTTTCCATCATGGAGAACTTTGGGCCCCTGTGTCCTTCAGTGTTCTGTGCTTTCAAGGGCATCCGAGAGAGAACCTCAATTGTGAGCTGACTGTCCTGGGGAAGAGAGGGAATGCTGACAGCGGGGCAAGCAGTCCTGCATTCAGTGAGAGCTGCTGGAGTGGAAGCAGGGAGCAGGGGCATAGTTGCTGTTTAACAGCTTTAGTGAAGTATCATTTGCATCCTATAAAATCCATCCATTTGAAGGTACCACTTAATTATTTTTTAGTAAATTTATGGAGTTGTATACGCATCGCCGTCCAATTTCATAACATTTCCATCACTCCAGAAAGAACACTGTGCCCATTTCTTTCATTCCCCCAGCCCTTGGCAACCAGTAATCTATTTTCTGTTTCAATAGATTTGCCTTTTGCTGGGCATTTCAAATAAAGGGAATCATCCAGTATGTGTTCTTTTGTGGCTGACTTTCACTTGGCATGTTTTCGAGTTTCATACATTTTGTGTCATGTATCAGTACTTTGTTTAATGAATGAATATACCACATTTTGTTAATCCATTCACCAGTTGTTGGACATTGGATTATTTGTGTTCCTTTTTTTTTTTTTTTTGGATGTTAGGAGTTGTGTTCTATGAACATTTACATACAAGTCTTTGTGCGGGCATGTTTCCATTTCTCTTGGGTAGATACCTAAAAGAGGAATTGCTGGGCCATATAAGAAATTTAGGTTTAACTCTAAGAAACTATCAAACTGTTTTCCAGAGTGGCTGCACCATTTTATTTTCCCATCAGCACTGTGTGAGGGTTCCAGTTTCTCTACATTCTAGAGAATACTGTCTTTTTGATTACAGTCTTCCTAGTGGGTGTAAAGTGGTATCTCATGTTATCCCTGTCATGAATAATGATGTTGAGTATCTTTTCATATAATTATTGGCCATACATATATATGTATTTTGTTTAGTGAAATATCTGTTCAGACCTTTTACCTATTTTTAAATTGAGTTTCTCTTCTTCTTATTGAGTTTTAAGAGTTCTTTATATATTCTTGATATAAATCCTTTATCAGGTAGATGACTCGCAGACTTTTTCACCCGGTCTGTGATGTGTGTCTTTTGTTTTCTTACTGGTGTCTTTTGGAGGGCAGTGCTCCTTGAAACATGAATTGTGAATTCCTGACATGGAAGTTCTTTCCAGGATTTCTCCTCGTTTTAATTATTTTATTCGGAAACTGACATTTGTAAGAGCTTATAGTACTCCTGCAGTGAATCAGGAGGGGTTGGGTTGGTGGTAGTGCCACATCGTTGGGGGTTTTGGATACCTGCAATGTGCCAGGGCCTTGGCTAGCTCCAGGCTTACCTGGTACCTATGTCTGTTTACTCCATTGTTCCATTTAGGGTGTGGCTGTCGAAAGTGGCTTCAAGGTCATCAGTAAATGAGAAGATGTTGTTAGTTTCAACTTGATGGTTAGTTGCATCTTGAGAATATGCTGAGGGTGTCATCATTTCAGACCATGAAATAAGGCTGTTCCTTTTCTGTCTCTCCTTTCCACTTCCCATCTCTCCTTCCAGCACTCATCCCTTTTAACATTTTGTTTTTTTCTTAAGACTTGCCTTTCTAATATAAAAAACAATGATAGGGGATATAGTGAGAAAAGGTGGACATAAAAACTAGCAATAAAAGTCTCAGGAAGCAGTTATGTGGCACCATGAGACAGTAGATGGGGCAGGATGGCCGTATCCACCAGAGAGCATGGACTCTGCCACTTAAAAGACTTGTGAACTCAGGCAAGTTGCTTAATCTTTATGTGTCTCCCTACCATATCTCTAAGATGGGAGCTATCATTGTATCCACTTGTGAGGACTGGTGAATTAGAACACATAAAGCGCTTAGAAGTATCCGTTGGTAATTAGTAAGTGTTAGCTATTATTTTTATTATATCGTCTTTGTTCTTGTTCTGTGATAGGCAGAGAGCTGCTCTACGAAACTCACAGGGCTTTAGTGTCATACATCCTAAGCGACATCTGGAGTTTGATTCCTCGCTCCTGTGTTTACAGTGTGACCTCACACAAGACAGATTTGCTCTCTGCGCAATGATCTCACTTGTTTAAGAGGAAAACAGCACCTTCCTGGAAGAATCACTGTGATAGATAAAGTGGGATTACATATGCAAATGTACTTAAGTGGCTGGAAAACAGTAAGTGGTCAGTAGGCTCTTTTATGTTTTGCTTGTTTGCTTGTCTGTAATGTTAAGGGGGTAGTGCTTAACAGAGCAAAAGAATCCTGTGATTTTCTATGGAGCAGAGTTGGAAAGAAAGGAAAGTCTTGCAGAGAAGTGTTAAGTGGGCCTTGTGGAGGAGAGTGGTTCTGGACACAGGATGAAGGGGGGTTGAGGCAGCAGCGGGCCCAGGTCTGCTGTCCCAAGAGACACACACGTGGGCTAATGGTGACCACAGGAGGAGTCGAAAGGTGGGCTCTGATTATTGAAAACCCCGGAGTCCGTTCATTGAAGTGTCTGCAGAATTGTTCTTTTAGGAGCCTCAATCTGGCTGAAAACAGGCAGAATCTTGGAGGCAGAGACCACTTCCAGAAAGACTGCAGGCTTTCATTATTAACCCCTTTCAGAAAGAAGTCTATGGTTCTGAGAAAGTCTGCATGCCATTCTTTCCCTAAGGACCTGCTTGCTTTCAGTCTGTCTCCTTTCTTGGCAGTGCCACCCCAGTTATCCTGAGGTTCTACATGAAAGAGCTTTCACAGCTCCAGGAAATAGTGGTACTCTAAAGCATGCAATGATGCAGAGAAAGAATGTGTATTTATTACATTGGTCATAACATCCCAAATATGTACAAGTGATTACAAGGAACTCCTTGAGAATTGATTTGTCTGTTTGACTGTATATATCTGCCTTCAATTACATAGGAATTTTCCAGGAAAATTGTGAATACGTTTTATTTTATAATTTGAATTGTTTTCCTGTTAACATTTGCCATCATCTTTGAGTAACTGATTTGCTATTGAAACTCTGATAGTAAGTGTCTTACCGACTGCCTCCCCTCATCCCTCACTTGCCCATTCGCCTTGCCCCTCCTCCAGACGCTTTCCCATTGTGTTGGTGCCATTAATCTCCTGACCATTCTCCTGCTCTACGTTCCTACGAAAGTCTTCAGGGGATTTGGACACTGGGTCCAGTGGAACTTTTTCTTGGGTTTTCGGTCTGGTCCCCCACTGCATCTGTACCCCACTCCTCTCTCACCTCAGCTCACAGAGAGAAGGGACAGATGCAACACCATCTCCATTTTAATAAGATTCCCAGGTCTGATGTGGAAGAACTGAGATCTCCAGGCATTTTCCCCTAGAGACACTAGGGCAAGATGACCCTGAGATAAAAGCTACTGTTTGGATATTGTCCCAGGCTGAAAGTGCAGACAGAGGATGCGAAGGATGGCCTCAGATAGTAAGGCTTTCTTAGATTTGCAGCCGTAGCCCATCAAGAAACAGCCCGTTAGATTGTCAGCTTCTTAAGAGAAGGATTATGACTTATTATAGATCCTTGCATGTCTAGGCATTAAGTAATTGCTCAATTTATCCTCCTTAATGAATGGCAGTCTGTTTGTGAGCATGATTACATGTAGAATTTCTTTGATTTGACTTCTCTCCATTTTTGGTTGCTGGACATTTTCTGAGAATTGATCAAGAGTTCATTAGGTCATTAGAAAATGAGGATGAAATTTTACCCATGAAAATTCCATGCCTTGGGAAAGCAGAGAGTTCCATTCCAGCTTATTTATGTAGTTTGGAGAGTAAGGGTTAAAAATAAAACATCCCACCCATTTCTGCCACATATGAAAGCAAAAGTTGTGAACTCGTGACCCCAGGTTGAATCCAGCCTTCAAGATGTATTTTGTTTGGCCTTTTCAGTGTTTTAGTTTGCAGTCAAGTTAATTGCCAGCATTTATTTAAAAATCAGATTTCATATAAAACACATAAAATATCAGACTGCCAGCTTTCTCTGCAAAATGGGAGAATTCTGGCCACAGTTCAGTTTGGACTTGTCTTGACATTTGACTGACCCTTATTTCAGTGGGGTATTGAGATTGCCACAGCCCTGAGCACCTCCTGCCCCACTGCCAGCATGGAGACTCAGTGCCAGTGGCTGTTCACCCAGAGCTCAGCCTAACCATCTCCTTGTTTGTCTGACTGGCATGGTGCCCAAAGGATTTAAGTTTGCAGTCCCTCATTTAGAGGCAGTGTGTTGACAGGTTTTAGATGATGACCTTGAAGTTCATATATTTAATTTTGTGGCTATAAAATATCTCAATGCACAGGAGTTTTAAAAAACCCATGAATAAACATAAACTCATTCTCTTCATCTGTACATCTTCAGTGATCAATTTCTCCACGTATCATATCTTATTTATAACACCACATTGCCATGGAAATTCGCTGCTATACTTTTCACTTTCCAGCTCTACTAAATTTTGCTCTTAACATTTTCAGAACTGCATGTACGATGTACAGATTTAGTGTAGCAGTAATCTCAAGTGGTTTTG